>PVIH01006390.1:0-111822 GCA_004025045.1 Sigmodon hispidus
ATTGAGTTCTTTTTTTTTTTTTCTTGTTTGTTTGTTTATAGACCACTAGTGAGTGAGTACATCCCCTGCTTATCTCTCTGAGTTTGTGAGACTTCGCTCAGGAGGATATTCTCCAAATCCATCCATTTGCCTGTGAATTTTAGGATATCATTTTTCCTTGCTGCTGCGTAGTATTCCATTGTGTAGATGTACCACAGTTGTTAACAAACTGTGGTACATCTACACGATATGCTCTTATGTAACCATTTTAGATGACTTCTGACTTTCAAAATTTCATTTTAATGGCAAGTTGTTAAAACTTTTCTAAATCAGCTTTCTAGTATCAGTGTCAGTATCTAGTATCTTAAATGAGAAAGAACAAGAGAAACTCCACAAAAAGCTTCCTTCCTTCCGGAAAAACATCTCTCTTAAGATGCAAAGTGATGCTTCCTTTCTTAGAACACAAGCTATGGAGCTTTCTGTATTTGTGTTTAGTGGACATAGAGGTGAACACTCCAGGCTTTGTGTACTATTTGGTTTCTACTACAACTACACAATTTCTGCCACTGAAGTGAGAAGCAGCTGTAGACAGTATGCCAGTACCAGACTGTTTTTAATGTTGTAGTTTTATAGTATAACTTGAAGTGAGGGATGGTGTTGCCTTCTGAGGTTCCTTGCTGAGCAAAATTGTTTTGTCAATCCTTGCTTTCCTGTTATTCCAAATAAAATTTAGTATTGTTCTTTCAATGTCTGTAAAGTGTTGTGTGGGGATTTTGATAGGAATAACATTAAATCTGTAGATTGCTTTTGGTGAAATTGCTATTTTTACTATGTTGATCTTAACTTTTCCAGGACCATGGAAGATCTTTCCATTTTCTGACATCCTCTTCAATTTTTTACTTCAGCAATTTAAAGTTTTTGTCAAACAGATCTGTTACTTCTTTGGTTATAGTTACATTCTTTTTTCATTGAAAGATGATGGGTGAATAAAGTAATTTAAAATATACTCACATACACACACACAAAACTAAACTAAACTAAACTAAACTAAATGAAATTCTGGTTTCATTGTGAAAGTGTTGCTTAGCAGAAATTTGTGGTGGCCATAGTATATTCATGGGCATTAGCTGTGACCTACTGTATGTTATTTATTTGTAGTTGAGCCTACCTGGCTTGAGAAGCTTTAGATTTTATTTTTTATGTTTTATATATTTTAGAGAAAGGAGTTTTATTACTGTATGGGTTTTTTAAAATCTATTCTGAATGTTCTGACTTTTTATATAACATTTAATAATGATTTTCTAAAAATAATAAAAAAATAATTATACAAAAGAGTTAAAAAATATACATATGTATAGGAGGCAGTGACAGAAAGAAATTAATTATAGTCTTCTGTTTCTTTTACATATTACTTATTCTCATTTTATGCATTCTTGTGTATCACTCTTTTATCACTGTTGCAATCATCCGTAGATCTCATACTTGTAATATTAAAAATACACATAATTTTTATTTGATTAAAGCCGTAACCTTATTTATCCTTAAGCAATCATGAAATCATTCACTGCCAATAAACAAATAACCTGGATTTTTTTTTTTACTTTGATCTTCCAAGTATTGTGGAATAGTAAGGTGGTAAAAAGCATGTGTTTCTAATTTTTCCCCGTAGATATCTCTCTAAAGTTACAAATAGTCTGTACAATGGAAACTTTATCTCTTTGTCAAATACAGAATAGTACTTTTTGAAATGTATATTTTTATCTGCTTATAACATCTTACAATATAGACAGATATTTCACAGTAGGAAGATCCCATCTCCTTTACCTACTTGGGCTATTCTGAGTACTTGAAGACATTTTTTCCTTTGTTCTGAGTCCAAAAAGATATTTGTCCTTCTTTTTCTTTTCAGATGCTTGAGGGACCTCCTTATGTGTTATCAGTCAGAAAGCAGAGAGATGTATTCAGGCTACAATTCAACTCAATTATTATCGTGTGGTATCATTTATAGTGGACATGTCTTTCTACCTAAACACAAAAATGCTTATATGCCAATTGACTAAGTGATCCCATATTTTGATAAACTATTAACACTAACAGTAACTGTATTCTATACATGAAGCAAGGTTCTTGTACCTATGGAGACTTCATATTTACTAATGTATTGAGTTTGTGGCTGTTTAACTTACCACTGTGAGCCTAGGTGGTGTTAAAATACTGGAAAAAAATCATAAATAAATAAATACATAAAATATACATCAATGATTTCTTGTTGCTTTAAAAAATCCCCACAAAAATGTTTTACTCATTTGAAATGAACAAAACAAATTCTACTCATAATGTGAGTAATATTAAAGATTATGCTTCTTTTCTGTGTTTCACTAACAAAGAATCATGATAGAAAAGGAGACAAAAATGTTGGCAGGTTCAGCTTGTGTTTCAAAAAATATAAATAATGATTTTGAAAACTTGAAATGAATGTTCAAAAGCTGGTATTCGATAAGCAGACCTGTCAGGAGCACAGTGAAGGTCAGTGTGTCTGTGGATGATACTTACCATAAAGTAAATGATACAAGGCATGATTGAGTAGCGCTCTATGCATTGCAATTCATCAGTGTTAGAACATCTGAAAAGCATAAATGTGATTAATTTATTTCCACATTTTTTGCTATTTCAAGTTATATATCATATTTTCTTGATCAGACAACTTATTTTTGAATTTTCTTTATGGGAAATGATACAACATAAAACATTTATACAAGAGAAACCTCTCAGTAATGCTTACTATTTTGAATATTATGTTAAAAACTGTTACCTTGTACTTACTTTTTTATATAATTTTAAATATACATTTTCAGGATCTGCACAATTACTAGAGCATTAGTTTTAATCACAAATTCAACAAGGCATACATTCTTTCAATTTTTTTAAAGTTTTATTTAATAATAGTTGCCCAAATGTTTATTTAATTATCATATAGTCATTATGTTTTCTGAATCTTGGGTATAATTGCAATGAAAAAAAATACATTTAACTTAAAGAGAAATTAACATTGGATTCTACAAGCCCCTTTATTTCTAAAAACAACAACTACAAAATCACTGAAGATTTCTAGAATTTCTCAAGTGTGAAATATTTGGATAATATGTCCTTTCCTTTCCTTTCCAGGTCTCATGCTGTGGCTTAAGCTTTACTGCAAACAGTTTTTTTTTTGTTTTCTTATTTGCATACACCTATTATAAGTTTTGAGGTTAAAGATTAACATTATCATGTCACTTATGCTCTTATAAATGCAAATTACAAACTATAAAAAGAAAAGTATATTTTTGCAAGTTATATGAAAGCTTGAAGTAAAAAGATGCTTTAATGGATCATGCATTTAAAAATTAAAAAAATAAGCAAAATATAGTCTCATAATGTAGCCAACTTGTATATTTTTTGCAATTAAAACACACTTCTGGGAATTTTGGTTTCTTTCCCTGTAAGATTAACAGAGGAAAAATTGATGGAATTTAATGTTAAACAATTACACAAAAACTGAATAGTGGTATCATCACATTTTTTTAGACCTATAGCATGAAGAAATATTAAATATCTCTACAAGTGTTCATGTTTATTATGCCATCAAATACTGTATTGCAGTTCAAAAGAATAGTAGAAAATCTGTCTTGATAGTATATAACGTGCTGATAAGAAGTGGAAAGAAAGAAGAGGAGGAGAAAGTGAGAAATTAGTACACAAACTCTGTAGTTTCTTTTGAATAATAATTTTGATTTGTTGCTGAGAGCCATTCCCAGGGGTGGTTAAATACCTGCAGCAGATATAAGGTATCTGTAGGAGAAGGATTTGAGCCAGTCTGTGGTCTTTGGGAATATCTGGCAGCCTGGCTGACTAGCATACAGAGTGGTTCTTATTTATACAACATTTAGTAAGAAGAGACACATTCATGATGTTCCAAAACATAGGTCATATTATTTTTTATTTTAGGACATGTGTTTCACTTCATTTTGCTCATCATTTAGGCATAATTAATAAGCTATGACAGAATTATTTCCAATCATTTTCCTTCAAGTTTTGGCATCATTGAAATATACAGTTATCATTTTCACTCATTTACCCCAAACTCAATTTTTAAAAATCTAGAGCCATATTTCAGCCTCTTCTCAGGCTGGTAGCTTTGGTTGCTTCAAAGACACTAGACAAAAACATTCTTTAAGCCAGCCTAGGCATAGACTCATGTCCTAAACAGTATATTATTTTCTTTTAATGGTTAGAGTGGCCAAAAAATATTTTCAAACAAAACTGCTGCAGTTATTATTCAAATTCTGACATAATTTTTACATTTTATGTTTACCAAATTTGTTTATATGTCTAATGCTGATATACAGATGTTCCTTGGTCATATGCTAGTCATAATGGTTCTGCATGAGCTAACTTCCCCAAGAAAAATGGTTTTGATCACTCATAGTTTTGTCATCTTTCTACATCATTCTTTGTTCATCAGTATAAGTCTCTTTGCAGGGCACAGGTAACTGCAGTTAATCTAACTTTGTTACTGTATATGCCACATAATTGTGAGCTGCCATGTGGGTGCTGGGAATTGAACCCGGGTCCTCTGGAAGAGCAGATGGTGCTCTTAACCGCTGAGCCATCTCTCCAGCCCCACCACATAATTGTATGGGTATGTAGTGGGAAGGGCTTGTAATCTGAACTGTGGCCAACTCCTATAGCCCACCAAATCTTGGTGACCATTTTGATTTTACTTAGTGATGCGGAATGTCCTTCTGTATTCTGTCATTGGTTAATAAAAAAATTGTTTTGGCCTGTAGTAGAGAAACTTAGAAGCAGCTTGTATCTAAGCATAGATACAGAGGAAAAAAGGTAGTGTCACAGAGATGTAATTCAGCCATCCAAGAAGCAATTTTAATGGAATACAGGTAAGCCACAGGCCTTGTGGCAGGATTAATAGAAATGGGTTGAGTTATGATATGAAGGCTAGCTAGCAATAAGCCTGAGACACAGGCCAAACAGCATGTAATTTATAATGTTGAGATCATGAGAGGTCTCAAGCACCACAGACATGGGATGCTACACCAGAGGCAGTGGTGGACAGGAGACTCTTAGGGTGTTTCTACATAGAAGGATTTTATTTTTCTAATAATAGAAAGAGAGAGAAGGAACAAAGAGGGGGGAAGAGAGAGACACAGAGAGAGACAGAGACAGAGACAGAGACTGAGAGAGAAAGAGGGATAGGAAGAAAGAAGGGAATAGAGAACTTCTAGAAGGAAAAGAAGCCAGGGAGCATGTTGGCAGTGGAAATTCTTAAATGGAGCTTGACTCAGAACTCAGGGCAGGGCATGGCTTCAGAAGCTAGAACAGAATTCTAACACATACAAGAGTCTGAGTAATTATTTGGGGATAAGTGTCAGCTGGGCTGCAGGTGGGTCAAAATCTCAGGGTTAGGCTGAAACAGACTGTTCAATAAACCTTTACTAAACTTTATTTTGATTATCACATTCCTGAGTTAGTACAGGGACAGATATTTTAAGAATGTCTCATAGATTTATGAAGAGATCTCTGCTCCTTCATGTGTGTCAAAACCTCCAAAGCATAAAAAAAAACCTTCAAGTAGTTAAGTATATATCCCTAAAATCTGAGTTTGGAGTTATAATAAGTTCAAGACTATCTTGGGGAAGCTTAGAAGCAGCATTCCTATAAGAAGGCATAAGTGATTCATAAGATTTTTTCCATCAATCCAGTATCCCCAAATTGTGCAAGTATTAAAGTGCCCCAAGTACACAACAGGAGGAGATGAAAACCAAAGGTGACATTCCAAGCATGATGTAGCGAAGAATTGCTGGATTTTTGTCAAGCACCTGTGCTGGCTTTATGATTTTTGCCATTCCATTCAGAAATGGCTGTGCCATAATGTCATTTGGTAGGTGTAGGAGAGATTGGAACCTTGGTTGTAGGGCAGAATTAAGATATACATGAATAAAAATTATGATTTTATTCATAATAAAAAATAAAGAAAGAAAAAAAGAAAATTTAAGTGACTTCTAACAACAATAAGTAACTGCTAAATACTTGGTGCTCTAGTCCCCAGGAATACTTAGAATATATTACAGTTAAGGCGCAAATAGAAGGACTATTTTGATTAAATTAATTGTGGTAATCACTTTACAATTTATATGTACATGGCATAATTTATGTTGCATCTACACAAATTTTATTTGTTATCTAATATTTTATAATATTTTTTAAAAACATGGTACTAGTGAAGTGGAAGGAGGATTTGTTTATCTTGTATAGGGATATGTATTAAATTTGTTAGCACTACAAAAATGTTTTCTTTTATTTCCCCAAAGAACATTTAAAATTCAGAATATAAAAGAGGAGTTGGAGCAAAATTACTTTAAAGATTAAACATTTACTTTTAGACTTTTGGTACATGACACAATGTCTAAACTAGTTGAAACAAATTATCTAGCATTAAAAAGCATAAAGATAATATGGGTTAGTTGAGATCAATTTTATACCTATAATAATTTCTTTCTGTAGACTTCATGTTAAATAGTTGCTGGTAACAGAATCTTTTCCTTGACTGTTTGTGTCATTACTTCTAAATAAATAAGAAAAAAGGAAAGCATTTTTTTAATAGCACAGCAAGTGTTGTGATGATGTTTTCTGCTGTGAAACTAAAACTGGTTTTCAATCTGCTTTATACCCTGTGGAGCTAAACCAAGCTGACAATTCCCATTAACTTAAAAAAGATCCTGTCCTCAGATCAGCTTCTCAGGGGTGTAAAAGAAAAAAAGAAGACTGAGCAGTGGGAAGGTATTTTAAAAAGAAGGAATAATGAAAAAAATGCAAATCTTCTTACTTTTATCAGGACGTTTTTTAATTTATGAAGTATATATGCTGTTGGTCTCAGATTTTGGGGCTTATTATTATTATTTAATGCAAAATTTGTACATTTTGATGTATGTAAAAAATAAAACAAAGAATAAGTATGTTAAAACACAACATAAATATAAATACCTATGTCTGAAAAAGCTTTCACAATTTATTGGGCCCTGGCAATAAATAAGTCTGTGACAATGGATTTGGATCAGTTGTTGTTAATTTATTCTAAGACAATGTACATTTAAGAAAAATATTTGGCCCATATATCTGTACCTGAAAAAGATAAAAATCTGTCCACATATTCATAGTAGAATGGAATTAACATTGGAAATAATCTCTGAAAATATGTTATTGCATCAAATTTGGAGAATAGAGTCAAAAATGGAATTGAAACCTTTTATACTGTCATTTTATAAATCTTTCCTAGATACCATGACATCAAATATGGGTAAATTTGGCTTTTCTTATATTGACTTGTAGGGAAAATATTTTTGTAGTTCAATTGTATATTTTAATGGCTTAAACTAAACAAATATGGGGATCTTGAAAGAAATACATAAATAAGGAATAGATTATGGAGTTGGAACTTATGTGATTCAATTGTAATTAGAATGGAATTTAAGGAAATAGATTAATGATGAGAGTGTCCCACAGTATCCTTTAGTCATTCAAGGATTAAATAAAATAATATCTCTGAAGTGCCTAGGAGAAACAAAGTTCCTAATGAAATTATCTTCTATTGTTAAAATTTCAAGTTAGGTTCCCATAGGTTACTGTGCTATTGGTTTTTAATAAAACACAATCCATTTTAAATTCTCACTTGGAAACATAATAGTTGTGTTTTTATGCTACCAGCAATGATGGTTACATGATATAAAGGGTAAATGGTATTTTTGTCTCTTCTTTAGGGATTATGGCTTTATTACATACTTGTTTAGGTTGGTATACAGAGATTGTTACAATAAGTTACAAATTTTCAGTTTCACTAAGTAATATAAGCAGCCTTATAAAGTAAGTACATAAAATAAATAATTGCCACGTAAAGGTGATCTAATGTTAGAAATTTCAATAAGATTTTAAATGATTTTTCTCTAAAGTCTCTCATGAGGGTTAATTAGGGAAATATATAAATGAAACATGTTAGGTTAAGAAAATAAATTTAAATTTTAGAGTATGATATAAAAATATCATCTATACATTCTTGTTATGCTTCCAACCTAATTATAAGTAACTATATTCAGTTTTACTGTAGATGTTTTTTACTATCATATACCACTATGAGAAATCTAACTTTCTATCTTAAGTAATTAATAAAAATGATAATGCCAATATACACTGAACAAAGGATGCAAAAAAATGAACACACTCAAAATATACTATGCCTTAATTATTTTTCTTAAAAAAATTATCCTACTAATCAACAATCATCATCAATATAAATCTGAGTGTATACATAAAAATATATAGTTTGGTAGGTCAAAATAAAATACATATTATTGTGAAAAGAAATATATCTTAAAATTTTGTAAAGAAATATAATTATTTACTCAGGAACCTTTCTTACTGGGACTAGCATTTTTGAAATAATAGTAAAAATATAATAACAATGGTAATACTAAATAATTATTAATCAAGATTTATTTTCTAGTCTTTTTTTATTGGATGCTTCATGTATTAAATTATTTAATTCTTTCAATAACACTGTTTTAGAATCGAGTATTATCTTCATTTGACAAATAAGAAAATTCAAAAAGCAGACCGACCTTTAAAAACCTTACCAAAATAACAATTTGTAATATTGGAGACAGGATTTGAAGGCATACAATTTTTATTCTAACATTTGCTTACAGAAACAATGGTTTTAATATATATGATTTTACTCCCTTTTTGTCATAGACTATGGTGGTAGAATGTTAATCACTAGTGCAGAATCATAAGCTCTTAAAAACATCATCTCACTATTAGGTGGCAATCACAATATGTGGTAAATAAAATTGTCAATGTGACACATATTAAAAAAAATTGGAGAACAAGGACTACTAATGAAAGATTTTCTAGATTAGGTTGGTATCAGGAAACATGTTTGGGAGATTATATTCACTATATTAGTTGACATGGGAAGATCTACTTACTCTGAATAGTACCACTCCTTAGCCCTGGTACCCTGAATTATAAAAGAGTGGAGAAAGTGAACTGAGTGCAAGCAGGAATGTGTTAACATTGTGATAGTTTGCATTTACTTCCCACTACCTCAAAATGTAAACTCATTATGTGAAATAAGTTTTAAGAACACACTATTTTGAAGAAGATATCAGAAAATGGAAAGCTATCCCACGTTCCTGGATAGGTAGGATCAACAGTAAAAATGGCAATTCTACCAAAGGCAATCTACAGATTCAATGCACTGCCCATCAAAATCCCAACACAATATTTGTTGGAACTTGAAAGAAAAATACTCAGTTTCATTTGGAATAACAGGAAAGCCAGGATTGCCAAAACAATTTTAGTCAACAAAAGAACATCAGGAGGTATCACCATCCCTGACTTCAAGTTGTACTATAGAGCTACAGTAATAAAAACAGCCTGGTACTGGCATAAAAACAGACTTGTGGATCAATGGAATAGAATTGAAGATCCAGACATTAACCCAAAAACCTATGAACACCTGATCTTTGACAAAGAGGCCCAAAATATTCAATGGAAAAAGATAATATATTTAACAAATGGTGTTGGCATAGCTGGATGGAAGTGTGTAGAAAAATGCAAATATATCTGAGCCTGTTACCCTGCACAAAACTCAAATCCAAGTGGATCAAAGACCTCAACATAATCCCAGCCACTTTAAACTTGATAGAAAAGAAAGTGGGAAATACACTTCTACGAATTGGCACAGGCAACCACTTCCTAAATATAACACCTGTGGCACAGACACTAAGACCAACAATCAATAAGTGGGATCTCCTGAAGCTAAGAAGCTTCTATAAAGCCAAGGACGCTGTCAATAGGACAAAACAACAGCCTACATAATGGGAAAAGATTTTCAACAACCCTACAAGTGATAAAGGACTGATCTCTAAGATACATAAAGAACTCAAGAATCTAGAGCCCAAAACCTTGAATAACCCAATCAAAAAATGGGGTAAAGATGTAAAGGGAATTCTCAGCAGAAGAATTACAAATGGCTGAAAGGCACCTGAAAAAGTGCTCATCATCTTTAGCCATCAGAGAAATGCAAATCAAAACAACATTATAATACCATCTGACACTGTTAGATTGGCTAAGATAAAAGACACAGAGGACAACCTATGCTGGAGAGGATGCAGAGCAAGGGGAACACTCCTCCATTGTTGGTGGAAGTGTAAGCTTGTTCAGCCACTTTGGAATGCAGTGTGGCAGTTTCTCAGAAAATTGAAAATCAATCTCCCCAAGGACCCAGCTATACCACTTCTGGGTGTATACCCTAAAGATGCACATTCACACTCCAAAGGCATTAGCTCCACTATGTTCATAGCATCATTAATTTGTAATAGCAAGTACCTGGAAACAACCAAGATGTCCATCAACTGAAGAATGGATTAACAAACTGTGGTACATCTACACAATGGAATACTACTCAGTAGTAAGAAAAAATGATATCCTGAAATTTGCAAGCAAATGGATGGATTTGGAGAATATCCTACTGAGTGAGGTATCACATACTCAGAAAGATAAACAGGGGATGTACTTCTCATTAGTGGACTCTAAACAAACAAACAAGAAAAATCAAAGCATGCCCAAGATGCAAACCACAACCACTGAACAGCTTGGGATCAGAAACACCCTGGACTGATACCTTGGATCCCCCTCCCCCTAGAGGAACACAGGACTCACTCTTGAGAGAGGGGGGAGTAAACTGCATCCGCCAGGAGTGGAGACTGAACTAAGCAATATTGAGGCAGGGGACCATGGGACTTCCTGCAGCATGCCCAGGGATTGATGGAGATTTGTGGAGAAGAAAGAATTACCTGATGTGATGGGAGGGGGAAGGAACCTTGAATAAGGATACACAAGGTTAGAAAGTGTGACTTCTTTGCTCATAATAATAATAATTAAATTAAGGAAAAAAGAACACACTATCAAATTTATTACTGAATAATTACAGTTCTTAGTCTTATGTGTAAATAAATTTAACCACTTAATATTGGTGAAAGAAGACACACTTGAATACAAGACATATCTACAGTTCATATACTTATAATTTTTGGCTTTTCTATCTCTGAAAGTAAAATTTTATAATCATCCATCCTTAATATTATTTCAAACACTCACATATATATTTAGACTGTATGTCTTTTGAGTACCCAATAGGTTTTTCTCATACTTTACAGTCATTGAGAAAAATATTATGGGATGAATTTTATAAAGACTATATGCTGTGACATTTTAAAACCTTTTTGTGCTGTAACAAAATGTATTTGTACTTGTTATCTGTTATCAATTCTTTAAACTTAGTTCATGATTTCTCTTTGTTTGACTTGTACAAATTGGAAATGAGTTATGTTTTTTGGAGAGTCAGGAGGTTTTTGATATATAGTTTAAGGTGCTTTTTGATGCAGTAGAATATCCACAATATAAAATCTAGTACCTACAATTCCCCAAGCTCTGTATCAGAAAGCAAATAATGCTTTTTCCTTCCCTCTACTCCAAAATCTTGTGTTGATAGCAAAGCTAGTTTAAATAAAATAGAAAATGTTAATAAAAATTGATATGTAGCTTTATCTCCCTTCATAAACATACTGACAAAAATCTTTTGACTTTATGCAAATTTACACATAATGGAACTTTAAATATATGATGTAAGAGCGCAGTTCACAGCTACATAGGTAATATGTTTTACATGTGTTCTGTGATTTTTTTTAAAAAATTAATTGTAACTTACTTTAGTAAAATATTCACCATCATCAACATAGAGGAGATTTTATTTTTATTTTTGTTAGAATTTTAAATTTAATCTTATTTTTAAATTTATACTAAAAGGTGCTGTAAATTAAATAGTTTCACATTGTAGTTAAAATGAAAAATGCTTAATTATGTGAAGAACTCAATATTACTAAGCAATTATAATTCATAAAAGGGAACTTTTCAGTATGGTATGGGGTTTTTGTTAGGTGATCTTCAGCTTTTAGAAAAAACACCATCAGTTAAGATGAAAAATGTTCATTAGAACTATATATGTATATCTATACCCAGAATTATATTGGTTTTGAGTAATTAAATAGTAGCAAAATTTCTTAAACCTTTTTCTGGTATCATTATTGTTATTTTATCAGCTCCCTTTCTCTGTATTTATATACTTCCCTTTTAAAGATATCCCCACATTCCTTTTTACTCTATCATATTGCTTTTATCTGCTATTATATATTACCATCCTCTCAACTCCTTCTGTATTTACTTACTTCCCCATTGTAAAGAGTACCCTTATTCCCATTTCTGCTTTCAGATTACTTGTATCCTGTTCCTGTTGCTCTTTGTTGTCCTCTAGAAGTGGAAAGCAAGTCTCTGTTTCTGAAGCCACCATACACTTCAGAAACAGATCTCAAAGTCCACTGAGTTGGAACCAGCTGAATGCTCCCTACCTGAGGACTTGCTTTCATGGTACCAGAGGTAGTATACAAGATTGTAAAGGGGGGAGGCAACCAATAGTCCTACTCTGCTATGATATCTATGAGCCATATCAATGTCAAGTGTGACATGGTAATGCTAAGGGTGCAGCATTGCTAATCATAGCTAGCTAATAAACAACAGCTCTCCAATTGGACTTAAGACAGCTCTACAAGAGGGGAGCCATGACTGTACTAGAAGCTTAGCTAATTGCTCAGTACTAATGAAATCAAGATGACTGGCAAAAACTGAACTAAAAAAGAATGTCAATGGACTTATTAAAGTGGACACAGAATAGCCCACAAGACTTCAACCCTATGGAAGTGTAGGCAACTGATTAAAGCTGAGAGCAGAAGAGATGATCTTTCCCAAGGAAGAGAACACCAATTGGTTTTCCAATTCCAAATGGTCAGCCATAAATATGGACTGAATAGGTTATATTTAGAAATATATATATATAGAATAACAGTGAAAACACAAAAAAGAATAATTATGCTTCAGTTGCTTAATAGGTACTATAAATATAATTATGTTTGTAAAAAGAAATTGTATCAAAAATAAGCTAAAGAAAAAGTAATGGATTTTAATATGTAATTTCTAACTTTCCACTGTTCGAAATTTCTAAAGATTTGAACATCCTAATACAAAAGTGTAATTTAAATTTCTTTTTAAAATTAAAACTTTTTATGTATCGTAGGCTGGTCTGAACCTATATAACTCAGGATAATTTTTACTTTATTCATCTCCTTGACTCATTCTGCAAAGAGCTTGGATTACATGGGAATTCCACCATATTCAGCTACCAATGTCTTATTTAAAGAGTTTTTAACAAAAGTATCTCCATTTTGTCATCTAAATTCTCCCTCTGAAATTACTTACATTTCAAGAGGGAAATACGTCATTTATATTTTAGGCTGGTTTATATATTTCTTACATCACTCATGACATCAACAAAATTTTAATGTGAAAATTCTATGTTCTGTGGAACATTAGTTATTTGAAGAGGCTAACAAAGTAAATGGATTTCTCATAGTTATTAAGAAGATATAATCTGAGTTTTTCTACATGAGCATATCAATTGGAACAGTTTGTAATTGATATCTGAAATGTTGCTTGTTAAATAAAACTTTAACTAATCTTCAGATTCAAAACTTTTTTTTCATTTTTTTCTTTCTTTATTGTTTTTTGAAAATCAACATCCAATTTTATATAAAAAAGCAAAACATCCAGGATAGGTAAAAAATAAAAACAGTAATAAAATTTCTCTTTTCTCTAAAATACATGAAACAAAAATATAATCTAAAGCTCCTCTAGCCAGATTAGGATCAGCTACAGATGAAGAAAGCACAGTAAATTGCAGCTAATGCCCCAGTATGCACTATGGTTACCACAAATTTCTGCTAAGCAATACTTCTTCCGTCAAACCAGAAGTTTTGTTTGTTTGTTTTTGTTTTGTTTTGTTTTGTTTTGTTGCTGTTTTGTTTTGTTTGTGTGTGTGAGTGAGTGTTTTAAATCACTTTATTCTCCCATCATCTTTCAATAACCTTTTTAAACCAGTAATATTTTCTCTGTGTTTGGAAGAATAGTGTGAAATATTGAAGTCTCTATTAATTATAAAAATTAATTATTTTCTGTGTGGCTAATTCTAAGAATGACAGGTGTTTCTTTTCAAACTTTTCATACCTGATAATATGCAACAATTTTTTTAAGAAAAAAATTGAAAATTTTATTCATCGTACAATTTTGGTAAACTATTGCGTTATTTATACTTCCTCTTATTACTTGGATAGTGATTTTTTTTAGGTATCAATTATGTTTGTGTTTTTGTGTTTTTTATTATTATGAATAAGGTCAGATTTTTAATTCATGTATCCCCTTGTTCAAACTCCCTTCCCCCTCATGCCCCTCCCAATTACTCTCTGTTCTCCCCATCTTTTTTATCTCCTCCCCAGCAAGGGCAGGGCATTCATTTGCCTGCAAATTTTAGATTATCATTTTTTCTTACTGCTGAGTAGTACTCCATTGTGTAGATGTACCACAGTTTGTTAATCTATTCTTCAGTTGAGAAGCATCTAATTTGTTTCTAGGTTCTTGCTATTATAAATAATGCTGTTATGAATGTAGTTGAGCTAATGCCTTTGGAGTGCAAATGTGCATCTTTAGGGTTTATGTCCACTAGTGGTATTACTGGATCCTTGGGGACATTGAATTGAAGTTTTCTGAAAAAACACCATACAACTATTATTTTTTAACAACATGTTAGGAAAAGTGTTGGATTCAAAGCCCAGGAATCATGACTCCATCATTTATTAGCTTATTGTTTTCACTTCATCCTCATAATTTTTGTCAATTTAGCTTTAGAAGAATATAAAATACTACAGATACCTCCAATATTTATTCTTTAAGTAAAATACTTAAATTACAAGTATTTGTAATCATTACTACATTATTTTTATGAACTTAATATTCTTCATAATAATAGTTACTTTGAAAGTATTTACCCTTAATTTAGGCTGGTTTAGTTATCTCCCTATCCTTGGCTCCCAGTACTAATAATACAGTTGTACATACCATGCCCTTCTAGGTCCATGTTTCTTAAGGTTACAACCAAAAGATCTTACTTCTGAATATTCTTCATGTTATCATTTGGGATTCTTCATTCACAGTTGACTTGATTTTTTTTATTAATACCTTATGAATAGTTTCAGAGATTCTTTCTGTGGTATTCATGAATTTTCTACACAATGAACTACTTAATGTCATTAGGTTTTCAAGAAATCTTTTGTATCTTTGCCCAGAATGTATACACTTTCACACGAAAAATTTTCTCATGTCATTATTTGATGGATGGTAGTTTATACATGAGATATTGCTAACCACAAATTAATCTGAAATTCTTATCATAAATTTAGCATTAAGCTAAATCTGCCTAAACATAATGTTTGTATAATTGTTACAAATCTTTTATTGTTTTCTCAGTAGCAGTCTGACTATATATGATTTAATTTACAACATCTATTCAAATATCTTTTAATGGTTGAAATAACAATAGTTATATTTCTGAGCGAGAAAGTCAATTGTAGTATTAAGACACTTTGCAGAGACTAAATGGCTGATATAATGTTAAAAAAATGAATGAGCAAACTTCTATGGGTTCAAGTTATTATTACCTAGTCTATCAGGGTCACTTGAGTGAATAGTAATAGTAGTTTACATCGTTCAGGCAAATTAACATTTTAAATTATAATGTTATGACCAAAACCAAATTTGTAAATAATAAGTAATCAAACCACATGACATATAAGATATAAAATATGAAATATTTTGCTGTAGACATAGTTTCTATTATAGACATAAAACAATAATTTTATATTTTGAAAAAAATGCCCCAGTAATTCATTTTAGACTTAAATATTTACATTTAAATATATAAAGTATTTGAGTTGTTCTGAGCTATGATATATTATGTTAATAATAAACTGCAGTTATCTCATATCTAGACATTCTAAGATAGGATATAAAAAATGTTCCAACTAGAGAATGTAACAGTCAACTATTGATATATTATTGACTAAGTTCAGAGAACTGTTATAATAATAACTAATAAGAAAAAAAAAAGAAAAAGAAAATGCTCATGTGCTAATCAAATGGTGTTGGATCCACTGTTGGAGCTTCCTCTTCTGGGGTTTATAGGCTTAACAACTCAGATTAGCCATCATCATAAGCAAGACATATGGTGTGTCTTAGGTAAACTAAAACCTAAAATAGAAAATCTCAATGAAGGTAAGCAATCATGTTTAGCTGTTTGTGGAAGGGCCAGAATTTTAGGTAAAATGACTGTGAATAGCATTTATTCAATACAAGGAAGTGTCTGAAGTGATCCATACATGTTTTCCTTTCTCCCCCTTTCACAGGGAGATTCTGGAGGGTCACTGTCCTGCAAACACAATGGGGTCTGGTACTTGGTGGGCATCACGAGCTGGGGTGAAGGCTGTGGTAAAAAAGAAAAGCCAGGTGTCTACACCAATGTGGCTAAGTACGTGGACTGGATTTTGGAGAAAACTCAAAAGGTATGAAAGAGTTCAACAGGTAGTGTTTGTTGGCCCTGGAGGCTATCCATAGAAGAAGGCTTGGTGCCATTGACAAAGACACTGGTGTGCTGTATACGCCACTGTAACGAACTGAAGGGCTTGATGGATGGAAGAAAATATAGGAAGAAAATTATTATCTTGGTCTGTGAAAATCATAGATTGTTTTCCACATCCAGTGTCCACCCAGTGAAACGAATGCAGCAGTAGGATTTGTACTAAAATAAAAGTATCGATGATATACCAAGAAAGAAAAAAAAAGAAAAAACACCCAGAAAGATAAGTAGGGGATATAATCACTCACTAGTAGACTCAAAACAAAAAAGAGCATGTCCAAGCTGCATACAACAAACATTGAATAGCTTGGGATCTGAAATACCTTGGACAGGCACCTTGGATCCCACTCCCTACAGGGGAACACCAGACCCAGTCTTGATAAAAGTGGATCTCCTAGGAGTGGATGCTGAACTAAGTCTCATTGGGACCTTGGGAACTCCTGCCCCTGCTTGGGAGGAGATAAAGTGATGTGGATAAGAGAGAGTGACTGGAAGGGGTGAGGGGGGAAGGGAGCTTGAACAAGGATATACATGGATAAAAATGCCTTTATTCATAATAAAAAATAATAAGTGAAACAAAAGAAAAACAAAATTAAGTAAAAATACATTTATTTTCAAAATAGTTCTTTCAATGTAAACATCTATGACTCAAACTCAGGGATTTTAATTTAGTAGAAATTTTTTATTGTAAAATGTATTTACATAGCTATAACATCAATGTCAGACATTAGTTGTCAATACGACTCATGCCAAAAATAGCTAATACAAGCTAAACAATGTTACATATGCCTTTAATCCTAGCAGTTGAAAGACTAAAATCAGGTTGTCTCTGTGAGTTTCAGGTCACCCTATTCTGTCTACATAATGAGTTCTATGACAGTCAAGACTGCATAATGAGACACTGTCTTGAAAAACAAAAATAATAAGTAAACAAATAAATTATAAAGAAAGAAATAATAAAAATGAAAAATAGATAATGCAACACTTGTCTTGAATTTCTGCTGCAAAAATATTCAAATTTTTGTTGGAGCAACTGATAGACCAGAACATGACACAGGAAGGTGATATGTATGATCCCACACATGGTAACACAATATTTTCATTAAATTGTGCCCTTATTATGTCTTAGCTTTCTGACAGAGATATTCAGATGAAATATTTTCATTAATATATTGAAGAAGACAGTGTCTCGTAAACAGTCCTAAAAATAATTAAGCCTTTATATATTTTGCTAGAAAAACTTTTGTTTCAAATAAAGTTACATGCCCTAAATCTCTGATAAAAGGGCAACAAACAATTTTGGATTTGGGCTTTTCTCACATTCTGCTTTCCAGGATTATTAATGCTTCCAATGGCTCAGACAGTAATTTACATTTCTCTGACACACTGGCTGTTATTGTTTCAAAACGTGTATTTTGAAAATGTGCATATTTCCTTCCCATGACTATTTTTCTCTGATGTAGATTAATAGTGTAGGCCAATATTTTTTTCCTGTAACTTTGAATTAGCAAAGCAATAACTATGGATGTATGAGCATGCTATTATTTTCCATTTTATATTAACTCACATATGGATATTTTTTAAATAAAGACTATAATGATAAAAGTCTTCAAAAGAAACCATAATATATCCTTTATACATTTACTTAGGCATAATTTTCTCTATCAGGAAGTCACATATCATTAATCAAAAGTCATGGCTGCTGCAAAAAAATGGAGACTTTTTGGTTCTAACACATTTAAATTCCTATACAATGCTTCTAGGCAATGATTGGCAGGGTGAAGAAGGAGCTAGATGTGGGCCGTTTTTAATGCTCATTTCTTCAGGCAATATTCACCATTAGAAGATTTAGAGATTTGCTGTTGTTATTGTCTATATTCTACTGGAATATTTAATCAAATATTTCTATTACATTTAAGATAAACACAAATGAATAAACAGAACTAAATGTAGTTAAAATAGTCTTGATGAAATTAAAGGAGTACTGAAATAAATTTAGGTATTCTTTATTTGTCTTCTGTGCTGTTTTTTTTCAGTTGAGCATGATATTTTAATTCTTATCCTTGTTCTTCTGTATGCAGAAAACTGAAGACAATGATTTCTATTTAATATTTTTGGTGGTATAAAATATAAGTTAACTATACCAATTTTATCTATTCTCAAAATACCCACTTGCTATGTTTTTAACTTTCTACAGTGACTGAGTACATGACAATTAATATGATATTACTTAATATACTGAGAAATTATAGCTGTTAAGTGATTTAGTATTTATTTTTCCCAATATTAAGTGATCTGAGAAGTAGTTTTTGAATTCTTCTATTAAAGTCACAATGTGTGGTGTTCATAGATTTGTTAAGTACTTTATTAACTTTTCTATTGCAATATTAGTGCTTAAGATGATCAGAGAATTGACTTAGATGTTCAGAGCATTTTTTATCCTTGCAGAGTAACTGGGTCTAATTCATGACATTCATTTGGTGACTCACATGCATCTATTAATTTTATTTACAAGTTATCTGATACACTCTTCTAACGTTGAAAAGTACCTGGCATGCATGTGGCACTCAAACATACATGCAGACAAGACACACACACATACACAATAAATAAGAATAAAAATCTATCATTTAAATGAATGAAAACTATGAATTTGGATGATGACAGTAAAAAGTAGAGAATCTCATCACCAAAATTTGGTAGCTTCCAAATTTCACACTTTTATAATTTTTTCTCAAACAAGGATAGTTTTAATGTGATTCATATTATTAACATTTATTTAAATGTAAATTATTGCTAATAAGGCCCTATAGCTGCATATCAAACTAAATTTGCAAGGATTTTTACTAAGTATCTGGTAGAGTGAAATGGTCTCTTCAATGTTTATTTTAATAAAAGGTAAATAAGATGCTGCTTCTTCTTCTTATAATTATTAATATTATTATTCAACAGTGAGATAATCTACTTCCTTAAACCATCAGAAAGCTAAGCTATTAAGAAAATATTTTTATTAGATATGCAGTATATAAGGTGTTAGAACCAAGGACTGGATTAACAAGTTGTGGTACATCTACACAATGTAGTACTACTCAGCCCTAAGAAGCAATGATATTCTATAATATGCAGGCAAATGGATGGATATGGAGAATATCCTCCTCACTGAGGTTTCACAATCCCAGAAAGATAAGCAGGGGATGTATTCACTCATTAGTGGACTTTAAACAAAAAGTAAAGCATGTCCAACCTGCAAACCACAACCACTGAGCAGCTTGGGATCTGAAGCACCTTGAACTGGCACTTTGGAGCCCTTTCTCTCCAGAGGAACACTTGAGCCAGTCTTGATGTGGGGATGAAGAAAGTGGATTTGCCTGGAGTCGATGCTGAGCTAAGCCACCTTGGGACCTCCTGTCCTTGCCAGGGAGGAGATAAGGAGATGGGCAGAAGAGTGACTTGTAGGGGTGGGAGGAGAAGGGCATTTGAACAAGGGGATACATGGATAAAAAATGAGACTTTATTAATAATAAAAATGAGAAAAAAGAAATGAATTTATATCCTTTACATGTAACCATCATATGTTCTTTCGTTTTAAAAAGAGAATAAAGCATTGGGAAGACAATATCATTCCTACCAAAAGAGCTAATGAAAATTCTTAACTTCTTGGAAAAAAGAAAGTTTTCTTTATGATATAGTCCCTCATAAGATGATCACATTCCAGTTGAATGCCACACAACCAAGAATATATGGGCAGCATCTGTTGGACTTGAGAGTTATAGATTAAGAAAAAAAAAGACATATGATTGTGAAGGATAGAGACTGCCGAAGCCTGCCTAGACAGGATAAGACGGTCCTACCAAAAAATACCCTGTTTCTATGAAAACTTGTCAGATATCCTAGGCCAGTAGCCACAAAGATAAATGCTCCCGCTATACAGAGAAGTGGTGGATGACTGTCCAGGTAGTTAACTGACGTTGTCTTCTCCTAAATTCTAAAAGTTACTTCATGATTCCAACTTTAGATATATATTTTCCTTCTCAGGTCTTGATGGTGTTAAAGATTAGATAGTTAAAGTTGTTATTACTTCACATTTCAACAAAGACACTCAAGTGTTAAAACTCTATTGTTTAAAATAAACAACCTTAAAACAATCCCTATACATTTTCTCATATCAACATTTTAAATATTAAATTGTACTTTATAATTGTTGTTTGTTAACAGTAGTTTGACCTCACTTATGTTAATACCTTTCTCTTTCCCAGACACTGTCTTATAATGATCCCTATAATATATAATTTTATACCTAGTTTAAAACCTTCCTATTTAGACAAAACGGGGAGATGTAGCGGGAAATCAGGAACTATATATGTGAACGATCGCATCATAGGACTAGAGACGAGCTGGGCGTGGTTAACTGAAAAAGATTCCAAAAATAGACCTTCGAGAGAAGAGACCAAGACAAAAAGTCGTCATTCTCTCACGAGAGTTCCCCGACCAAATACACAGTTCACTCCAGCTGCCCGAGAGTTCAAAAATACAACATAAAAATAAAAAATCTTCCTTAAAAAGACTCCAACGCACTACAACCTCATCCTGTCATCTTTTCCTAAAACCGGCTCTATTTTATAAACTATTTTCTCCAAATAAACCCTATTTAAAAACTTATCTCAGGGCGGGTTTCTACCACAATATATGATTAGGTACATAAAGGAGAGAGGATAGATCTGGGAGGAGTTGCCTGGAAGGATGGGAAATATAGTCAAACCACAATGGAACAAAACTAAGAACTAATAAATCATGTAAGTATGTAAAACTAAAGGATTAAAATCTCCAATACCTCTTTAACAACACCTCATATTTTTCTTTCTTTTCATTTTTTTTCCAGGGATGTTGGATCTCCTGTTCATTTAAGAAGTTGTACATCATCTATATAAGGCAGTTCATTCTTAGTGTTGTTATATTCCTCCAGTTAACCCATTCTTCCATATTATATTCTTCCCTAACACTTAAAATCTTCAAAATTGCTGTTGTCTTTCACAATTTCTAAAAGTTTTTTTTTTAATCCTTCCTTAACTGATGTACCTAGCACATGAGAGGTACTCATTATATATTTTAGAAGTAACTATTTAGGATTGATGCCAAAGACATAGTTTAAGGCCTATTATGTATGTTGAAAGGAAAATTTTGTTCACTGTCCTGTAACAAAAGTAATAGGAAAGCTTTCCTTTCAACATCATCAACATTATTCACAAAATTAAAAACTATGTTCTGCCTTTGCATAAGGTCAATATTGACAAAAATGATTGGGATGCTTTTGAAGTTTCTGCTGAGAACGGTTTGCTGCCATTTATTCTTAATAAATAAAATATAACTATTCAAATAGTGATGTCTATTCTGTTCTTCCATTGGTAATGAAATGCAATCTGTTGTGTTTCTTGCTGTTAATTCAGGTTACTTGTATTCTTTATTCTCTGATGTTTTGACTAGGTAATATTAAACTATAAATTTTTCCTGTAAATCTCAAAACTTCAAACATTCGTGATGCATATAAACACATTACACATTAATAATAGAATGTATTTAACTAATGATCATACCATTGATATTCTTATATTGTGACAAAGCTGCATCTGGGAGATTGATAATCTCTAATATTTTTACCATACTATATTAAGTTCAATCTAGTTCACATTAGGGGAAAGTGATACAAATAACTTCACTGTGTTAATTTTTCACATTTCTAATTAAGTTGAAATTTATTTGTATGACTTTTGCCCCATGACCATTATAGTTTGAACAGGACTGGGTACTTTGGTGATGCATTCTTCATGGTTACTACACTATTCAAGACTGAGAATAAATATATGACAGCAATCATCCTGGAGTATGATATCTTAAAATCTACCTACAAGTGTTACACAGTTTTACTTTCTTCATGTCATTTGGTTTTATTATTGAAACTAGAAGTCATATATGAGACTTGAGGAGCTGACTCTTGTGTATAATATCTTTCTCCTGGTCTACTTTTTGATATGTAAGAAATACCTTGTCACTTGAGAAAGTTAAGCATAATTCTTGATATAGCTCTTGACAGTGACAAACTATGTAGGACTGAAAAAACAGACGAAGAGTTAACACATGCTGTTTTGCTGTATGTTCAACTTCTGACATATACCTCATGCAACTCATATACAATAGCTTGTAGGTTCATGATGTGTTGTATTTTTTGTTTGTTTAATTGACATAAGCTATATGTAGGAAGAGGGAGTGTTAATTGGAAAAAAAATGATTCCATCAGGTTGATCTGTAGACATGGCTGTGATAATATTTTCATAGTTAATGAATGATGTGAGAAGCGCTTGCCAAATGAGAGCAATGGAACTGCAAGGCAGGTGGTTATGCACTGTATAAAAAAAAAAAAAACAGACTGAAAAACTCATAAAAAGCAAGTCACAAAGTAGTTTTTTATGACCTTTATTTCTGTTCCTGCCTCCAGGTTTCTGACATATTTGAGTTCGTCCCTTGAATCCCCCTGATTATGTACTGGCATAGAAACAGGTAAGCAAAATAAACCCTTTCTTCCCAAATTAATGATCTTTATCACAACAATAGAAAGTAGAGCAAAACACATGCCTATGGCCGCTGTGAGCACCTGTACTCACATCTACATTTATAATTAAATTTAAAAACGAAACTTTAAAAACTATGTAAGAGTGGCAACTTGTTCCTTCAACAAATCCTATTTTTTGTTAGACATTTTTGCTAATAAAATACAATCATTTTTTTGAAAGTCATGCAATAGAAAAAAGTGAAGGACTTTTGTTTCTGGAAATGTTCTGTTACTGATTTTAAGAATCAAGGACAACCAGGAAATAAAAAAGTTACTGAAAATAAAAAGGCTTTCATCATCAAACATCTGTTGTTGTAAGTGTACTGTGTTTCTTTTTTTATGCCCACAAGGGCCTGTACATTTTGTGCTGGCATAAGACACTCAAAATGCCTGCTACAATTTCAAAAGAACTGGAAACACTTAGTATAAGCTGGCCTTCCAATACTAAATATTGGAAGTAAAAATTAAATTGACATTATCATAAATCTTTGGGAAAAAACAACCTAACAGGAGATAAACATAATTAAACTTAGCACAGTATGGAAAGACTGATGATTCTTTCAGGAAGATTATCTGAAAGAGTCCCATAATCTTAATTTCCTTAATGATTTCACCCAAACACAACTATTTAAAAATAATCATACAGAAAACAAAAAATCCATCCTCCCACAAGAGTGAGTCAGGTGTTCCTATAGTTGGAGTGGGGTCCGAAGGGTCAATCCAGGGTGTTACTGATACCAAGCTGTTCAGTGGTTGTGGTTTGCAGCTTGGGCATGCTTGGCTTTTTTTCTTGCTTGTTTGTTTAGAGACCACTAATGAGTGAGTACATCCCCTGCTTAACTTTCTGAGATTGTGATACCTCACTCAGGAGGATATTCTTCAAATCCATACATTTGCCTGTGAATTTTAGAATATCATTTTTTCTTACTGCTGAGTAGTATTCCATTGTGTAGATGTACCACAGTTTGTTAATTCATTCTTCAGTTGAGGGACATCTAGGTTGTTTCCAGGTTCTTGCTATTACAAATAATGCTGCTATGAACATAGTTGAGCTAATATCTTTGGAGTGTGAATGTGCCTCTTTAGGGTATACACCCAGAAGTGGTATTGCTGGGTCCTTGGGGAGATTGATTCTCAGTTTTCTGAGAAACCGCCATATTGCATTCCAAAGTGGCTGAACAAGCTTGCACACCCACCAACAATGGAGGAGTGTTCCCCTTGATCTGCATCCTTTCCAACATACTCTGTCATCTGTGCCTTTTATCTTAGGCAATCTAACAGGTGTTAGGTGGTATCTCAAAGTTGTTTTGATTTGCATTTCTCTGATGGCTAAAGATGAAGAACACTTTTTCAGGTGCCTTTCAGCCATTCGTAGTTCCTCTGCTGAGAATTCCCTGTTTAGATCTGTACCCCATTTTTTGCTAGGGTTATTCAAGATTTTGGGCTCTAAATTCTTGAGCTCTTTATATACCTTAGAGATCAGTCCTCTATCACTTGTAGGATTGGTGAAAATCTTCTCCCATTCTGTAGGGAGTGGAGACTGATCCAAACATTATTGGGTCAGTGGGACCATAGGACTGTCTGCTCCCTGTCCAGGGAGGGGATGGGGAGTTGTGGAGAAGAAAAATGACCTGATGTGGTGGGAGGGGGAAGGGACCTTGAATAAGGATATACAGGGATGGAAAAAAAATTCAGAGGGAAAGCTGAAGACAAAGTAAATATATGTGTAGCAATCTTATTTGCATTACCATCCTTGATAACTCATGCTTATAATTCTTATCCTCTTTATAGTTATTGTTAACTTTTCAGGATTTTAAATTCATTTTACTGTTTTTTTTGATAAATACAAAATAAAGAAGAAAAAAACAAAAAAAAACAAAAACAAAAACAAAAAACGAAAAATCCAGTAAAATATGTTAGTTTTTTTTTTTGAGACAAAGTTTCTATATCATATAATAGACTCAAAGTCACTGTGCATCAGAGCTTTACTTTGTAGTTCATACTCTCCTTTCTTACCATTACTCTGATCGGAGTATTCCAAACCTTGGTATGTGCTACTTCTCCTGGTTTCAGTCAGATAAATTAGATTCAACTGGCAAGAGTATCTTTAGAGAGATTATTTTATTCATGCAGATAATGTCTAATGGGCAAAGCATGATTCAATGTTAGTCAAAGTCTAAATGAAGTTTAGTTGTTCGCCGCAGCTTGCCTCCTAAGTGGTCAGAGTTGCTGTGTTGTGGCCATGACTCCTGCCTAAAGAACATGCAGGAACCCTGCCTGCAGAGGCTCTCTGAGGAGGCAAGTCAAGCAAAGCCTGGGGCATGTCTGCATTGTCACCCTTTAAAGAGACAGATGCATGTAGCAGATGCTCTCTCTCCCCTACACCTCTTCCCTCCCTCCCTCCTTCCCTCCCTCCCTCTCTCTCTCCCCCCCATGCCAAATAAACTTAACATGGCCCCTTGCCAAAAAAAAGAAAGTGATAATAATAGAAAAAAGCAATTTACTGGTTACAATTTAGGTGTGAGAATTATGCCAGGTATTAAATTCTGGTGAATATGAGCCTGGAGTGTGGAGAAGAAACTTATCCAATAAAGACTATTTAAATAGAAGTCTGTAGTCCTAGTAAGAAGACCAAGGGAAATAGAATGACCTGTCTATCCAAGCTAATGATCTGCTGGACCAGCTCAATCCTATGTAAAAATATAAGGTGGAAAATAATTAAGATACCTGATAAAGATCTCTGACCTCTATATGCATACACACTTGTGCATCTTCACCCACACATACTTGCATCTACTCATACTCATATACACTCAAAAATGCAGGGAAAAATCATGTGGGAAAATATTATAATTAAACTAAATGAGTTATTAAAGAAAGTAGATTTACAGATAAAAAAAAAAGATATCATGGCTGGCATTAGCTCTGTGCTTAATAAGAGCCTTGGCTGAGAAAGCATGAGAACCTGAGTTCAAATGTCTAACATGAACATAATATATATCTGTTACCCTAGTGCTCATATGAATAGAAGGCTTACTTAGTTTGTTGCCCTCTACCCTAGTCAGATATAAGGAGTGATCCTGTCTCAGAATAATAAGACAATCCCAATATATTACATTTTACATGTATCCAAAGATTTGTTTAATAGAAAACATTCATGAGACTTTTCTAAATTTTGTTTCTGTCTCTTGTTCCATGTGTTACATTTTTTTATTTTTCTAAGATATGAGGTTAATCATAGTCTGTCTTGTATTGTTTATATTGGATGTATCTACATTTTAAATATCTTTGAAAGTTCTTGGGATAAGAGAAGGGGGAAATATATATCATTTTTATCTTTAAAATATTACATAATAGAAAGTCAAACATAGTAAACATTAAGAAATATTAGTTTAATGGAAGATTATGAAATAGCCAGAAGAGATTGCTGTATTAAAATAAATTATAATACCTATTAACTGTCTAAAATTACTGATGAATATAAAATCATATACTTGCTATTTTAGTATTTGTGTTAGTGCTATCATATTTTCTCTTTCACATATAAATCAAATAATTATTTTTACTTTGCATACAGTTTGAATTTCAAATCCAAAAGTTTAAGCAAAAAGGTTTCTAACAGGAATTTTATTGTCAGGAAGTGAGAAAAGCCAAAAAGGATGTTTTCATAGATACAGCCCTCAAAGGCCTATCACAGCAATTAGCATCTGTATTATCATTAGTACTAACAGGAAGAGTTTCACAATTATTTTTCATCCACTTTAATAAGGCTTCATTATAGAAACCCTGCAAAATTTTATACCTCACATGGAAGAGCATAATTAGACACAAATTGATGGGCCTCTGCCTGTTATAAACATAGAATTTATAACAGATGATTGTGAACCTGTTCTTTGCCTGGCATTATGCATCAAAATGTATCTGAAACTGCTGTAACTAATCTTGTAAAATAATTGGTAACCAATTTGCACACCATTTCCCACTTCCTGATATACAAACCATTATGAGAGCAGTCAGGTGCAATTCTTTTACAGCTCCTCCAAACACTATTGAGCATCTAATGACCTTGACAAAATTATCTTCATTAGTGTCTTGAGAACTAATCCACTTTGTCTTGGTGAGGTTATTTCATAATAAAATGAGTCTTGGGTAATCAACACCCTTGTGTTAGGTACATTGCTCCTCAAATGTTTCCTCTTATAAATCTTAAATTTCTCTGTAATTCAGCTATATAATTTGCAAGATGCTTTATTAGCTAATTTGGAATATTACATTTTATCTTATCTTGCAGTAGAAACAATATTATTTACAAAATAACTGTCAGCACCTTATTTTTATATAGATGTACTTACATTAAAAACTTGGTCAAAAATTCAAAAATAAGCCAAAGATATTGAAAATAAAAGTCTTACTTATTCCAGCCAAACATTTGTACTTACCTTACCATACTCTAATTTGAAGATGAATTGAAATATTGTGTTCTCCTTGCAATGAAATCTGTTGTTGGTCAGCAGCAATAAAAAAACTTGGCAGAGTTTAGTTTCCAATAAAAACATGCATTATGTTTTTGGTTGTGAGCCTAGCCTTTAATGGCTGAGCCATTTCTCCAGCACAAAGCAAGCATCCAACGTGGGGCTCGAAGCCACGACCTTGAGATTAACAGTCTCATGCTCTACCGACTGAGCTAGCTGGGCAACATGGTTTCTCAGAAAATTGAGAATCAATCTCCCCAAGGACCCAGTAATACCACTTCTGGGAGTATACCCTAAAGATGCGCAGTCACACTCCGCTCAACTATGTTCATAGCAGCATTATTTGTAATAGCAGGAACCTGGAAACAACCTAGATGTCCCTCAACTGAAGAATGGATTAACAAACTGTGGTACATCTACACAATGGAATACTACTCAGCAGTAAGAAAAAATGATATCCTAAAATTTGCAGGCAAATGGATGGATTTGGAGACTATCCTCCTGAGTGAGATATCACAAACTCAGAAAGATAAGCAGGGGATGTACTCACTTATTAGTGGTCTCTAAACAAACTAACAAGAAAAAAGCCAAGCATGCCCAATCTGCAAACCACAAACACTAAACAACTTGGGATCAGAAACACCCTGGACTCACCCTTCGGATCCCACTACACCTATAGGAACACCTGACTCACTCTTGAGGGAGAGGGGACAAAACTGGATTTGCCAGGAGTGGAGACAGAACTAAGCTTTATTGGATCAGTGGGAACATGGGACTGTCCAGGGAGTGGATGGGGAGTTGTGGAGAAAGAAAATGTGACGTGATGTGGCTGGAGGGTGAAGGGACCTTGAATGGGGATATACATGGATAGGAAAAAAAATCCACAGGGAAAGCTCAACACAAAGTAATTTTATGTCTAGCAAATTATTTGTATTATCACCCTTGATAAGTTATGCTTATGATTTTTATTTTCTTTATAGTTATTCTTAACTTATAAGCATTTTAAATTCAATTTACTGTTTTTCTTGATAAATACAAAATAAAAATAAAAGAAAACATGCATTATGAATAGACATAACTAGAATCCCTATTAATACTCACATACTGTTCTGGATAATTAGTAGAATAACAAATATCTTATGCATCTGAAATATTTTTTTAGAAACTGACAACTATTGCTGTCACCTTATCTTTTATTGTAATTCTAAGTAATGATATGTACCTATACATTTTATACTTCCTTATTACACAAGCTGGTTAGTTAAAAAAAAAAAAAACACCAAAAAAACTCAGACAGAGCTTTCAGGCTTTAGCTAAGACTGCAACAGCGAGCTATATGCTTGACTCTCCTAGTGTATGATTTTTCTTTTAGTAACACAGCAGTTCTTTCAGGAAAACTACTTAAGTAAATGAAAACTGAGTTGTTCCAATTACTTTAGCTCTGAAGCTTTATGCCTCACACCTTCTTATTCTGGCATTTGACTTTCCGTATCTCAACTCAGGCCTTTAGCTTCAATGTTTATGTCATTCCATGACCTTTACTTCATTTTCTTTATTTTACTCTTTTGTCTGTTCAATGATTCACATTTCTGAAATAATCTACAAGCAGTATATCTATTCATCCATTGTGATTTTTGTAAATGCTGGTCTGGAAAACTCCAATTTTTCATAGAGTATTTTTAGGAAATTAGATCATGCATTTGTTATTACTAAACAATTCATACTGCTTATTATAAAAGGGATAATACAAATCTAACAATGATGGCCACAAGATAGACTTTATCTCATCAAAGAATACCTTTGAAAATTACTTTCTTCAGAGATGGTTTATTTCATGCAATCATTTTATAGAGCATAAAACTGACCACTCCAAGGAAAATAACAGTAAAAGGGTAAAAATTTGACATATCTAGATATAAAAGTAATAGAGATGAAAGTAAATACAAAACCTTCATGCTTTTAATTTTGAACTCATCCTACTATGTCATGATGTAGTTTGCATCAAATCTAAAGACTCAAACTGAGTCTAGGAGGGCTTCTGTTTAACCCAGCCAACTATTTCCCCCAGTTAAATATAAGACAAAAATGTGACCAGTTTGTAAATGACCAAAGGTCTTTACAGAATGCTGAAATATCCTTAAAATAGTATTTCTATTACGCAAATTTCATCAGTATTTTCCCTTATTTCCCTTATCATCTCATGACAGAAATTTTTTCCAACTATTGCCTCACTAGTAGAACTTATGTACAACTCAGATACTGCTTGTGAAGTGTTTGTTTTACATAATATCTTGACTTATCAAGAAGATGTAAAGTTTTTTTAGTTAATAATTAGCTTCTACCAGAAATAATCCTTAAATGTTTTGTAGACAGATGGAGATTTATGATGCTATCAGACAAGAGGATTAATAGGGAAATCATCTTATGTTTAGTAATATTTTTCTTTACTGTTAAATTTACATATATAAACAAATCAAGAATTAACATCCTTCCTGAAACAGTAAAGGATTCTTGACTTTTATCATACTATATACTTGTCTTTATCTTCTTTTTGAAAATTCTTTCCTTTTTGATACTTAGATAGCAGGTTAATTTGGAAAACATACTATAGTGGTTTCTAAGTAACCCTGAGACCAGCCCAGCCTTAACCAGTGCAAAGTGGTGAAAACTACTGTCTGAGGACTGCCTAGGGCCTAGAGGAAGGCAGAGTCCAGAAACAACAATTCTAGACTGGCAAGACTACTGCTTGAAGCCATAGACACCAGTAAATCAAATCCTTTTCCCTTGACTAGTAAAATAGTATTTAAAGTCTTCCCCTACAAAATAAAATTAAATTTGCTTGCTTCAACTTGTTCCCAGAGGCTGTGTCATTGCTTCCATACCATCTAGGCTCCCTTCCTTAAGGGAAAAATTAGGACTCTGAGTATAGAGGCAAGACTCCTCACCAAACACACTCCAACATTTTTGGTACCAGCAACATGGGGATTTTTTGCTTCACTTCTCACTATGCCTGATTTGGGGTCTCCTTTGCTATTGCTGTAATCTTTTTTTTTTTTTTTTTTGGCTTTTCAATTTTGCCCACTGTTGTCATCACTGTTCCAGAAATGAGAGACTGCCACTATCTTGAGTCTGGCTTCCCTTTTCTCTCAGCTCAGTGTGACTTCCTCTTGGTGATAATTGGTGAAACACACCTGATTTTCATGTTCGTGTCCTATCTACCTCAATCTTCTGAGGCTTCTCTTTCCTTTTTTCTCATGTTTGTGTGTCTGTTTAAGTTCTTAGGGATAAAAACCGTGTTCAAGTTTGCTAGATGTTTCCATATAAGGCTAGCCATTCAGGATATAGAACCAGGTCACCACATTATGAGCCTAAAGTTAAGAAAGATGGAAAAATTCTGTTGGGAGGCTGAGGTGATGGCCCCATGAATCTCTCCTGAGAATATATGGAAAAGATATCACTGGACAAAAATTATGTTTCTAGAAAGTGGGCCAATAACTTTTCTTGTTTGCCCAGCCTCCACCTTGTGCAGCTACTCCTCCCCCAAAGTATCCTTCAGGCATTTTGACCTCACTGGCTCAGAAACAGAGGCTTGAGATAACCCCTGTGCTTTTGCAGCTGGCTCAGAAGCTTCAGCTTTTCACAGGTGGCTTTTCCCTGGTGGTTTTCTGGGCTTTAGAGGCTATGAAGCTTTTTCCCCTATGTTGGACCCAGCTGGTCAGCCAGTTAGGGAAATGGTGGACAGGAACATGGATGCTACTATATTAACTAAAAGAAGTTTCCTCAATTCTAAATGTCACTGTCTGTCTGAAATCAATTTAAAAAAAAAGCCTGATCTATTTTTATTAATTGATGGTCAAACCAAGAGAAGCAGGCACAATATTCTCATTTTTGTTATTTCAAAAAGATCAGGCAAGTTCTGTCTTTTATAAGATATAAGGATAGTAACTGATTAGATGGAAAAGATGGAATGATCGCAGTCTGGCCTTCTATATCACAGTGCCATTCCTCCATTGTATTGTTATATGGTGATATTACACATTAAGGTTTGCTTTTATTTCAAATTCCCCTGGCACCTCAAGATAGAGGATATTTGGCTTTTATAGTATAAAAACCTAACATTAATAAGTCAGCTAATAGGTACCAATGGACAGTTTTGCCACAAGGAATAAAAAATAGTTCAACTTTGTGTCAACTTTATGTTGCACAAGCTCTGGTCAATTTTCCTAAGGACAGCAGCACCTTGATACATTATATGAATGGTGTAGTACTGGCACATCCTGATTTACAACAACACTTAAATTAATGCTTCAGGATTTGGTCTCATTAGGCTTGACAGTGTCTCCAGACAAGGCTCAGTTAGTGTTGTGGTATGTCTTTCCATATGCTGTGAATTACCATTGGATCATAAAGGAACTATTTTGGCTTGTGGAAGGCCAGCTTATAGGTAGGTGCAAAATCTAAGCAAAAATAAAGAGGAGGGAAGGGTAGAGCCACACAGAGACACTTTGAGCTGCTGCCAAACAGAGCAAGATGTAATTGAATACAGTTAAAGCCACTAGCCATGTGGTAAGACACAGATGAATAAAAATGAGTTGAGTTGTAAAAGCTAACTGTTAATGAGCCTAAGCCATGAGCAAAACAACTTGTAATTAATACAAGACTATGTGTGATTAATTAGGATTGCTGGTACAATTGGAGCTAGGCCAGGCTAGAAACTGCAGACTACAAGTTATTGCCCCCCTTTTCCTTTTGGGGACTTGTTATTACCAAGGATATTTATTCACTATCTTTTAAGCTAGATATGTATGATGATTATTAATTTATTGAACTACAACAGTTATGTGGGGCTGTAAATTGGTTTAAATCCATTTACCCATTTAAGAACAGATGATAAAGAATATGTGTTCACTTCTATAGTGCCCCACATGTCTGTCACAAAGGATAGAGCTTTTTCCAGTAGCAAGGGATGTATTACATAAGATGCTTGGTTTAGCATATTATCCAATGCCAACTTGCACAATCATGGGCCTGAGCTTCCCATGCTGGCAATTATACTCTGGACAGATAAGGGATTTTTAAGGGTGATTTGGCAATCTGGCCCCTTGCTGTGGATTCATCAGGTCCATTATTACTTATATAATGTGACTTCCAAATTTGACCAAGCATTCCACATAGGACTGAAGGCAAGAATATTAGCTTAAGAACATATGAGAGAGTTAGATAAACTTATTCTTGCATTTCTATTAAGGAATACACAGGCATAATAGGTCAATTTTATTTCCAGTCAGGAAATGTCTGCTGGATTCACTGGCACAGTTGACAATCATTTACCAGAAAGAAAAATTGGCCTCAGCTTTCATTTCTTCCAGTTTACATTTCCATTCATTCAGTTCCTTCCTCAAATCCTACTTCACATACCACCCTAGCTTTCTCAAATGCCTATTATGGCATCCTCATTTTCAAAAAAGGTAAATTACATGGGATGCTTGTGATTATAAATGCAACTGGGAGAATTGTTAGCTCTTTTGGAAGTCTTAGTGGAATGTCAAAATGAGCTTGTTAATATTTTTTCAGACAATCAATATATGGTCCAAGCTCTTTGAGTATATTGACCTTTTCTAGAATAAATGATACTCTTAAGCCCATAGTCAATATCATGGTTCTCTAAGACATAATGTATTAAACCAAAGAACAGAGCCGTGGTATTTTCCTCATATTAAATCCCATTCCAAATTACCAGGGAAATTAGCTAAGAGAAATAAAATAACTGATGCCATTGTACTGACAGCTACATTTGATTTGCTAGAACAAATTAGAGCACTGCAATAACAGTTTCATTTATTCCCTCAAAATTTACACAAATTACTTCCTGAATTTCCAGTTTCTCAGTGCAAACACCTATCGAGAACTTGTGACATTTGTGCACTACTGGCCCCTTTAGGACCATTACAGAGGGTGGGGGTAAATGCACAAGGCTTGATATTTAATACTGTATGAAAGATGAATATGACACATTATGCTTTATTTGGTAATTTGAAGTATGTTAATGTAATAATTGATACTTTTCTAGGTTTCTGTTTGTACTAGCATTGCCTGGAAAACAATCTTCCAACATTATATGGAAATTAAGTCACCATCCTAGTTATGGAATTACCCTGGGCCAATAAAACTGACAGTGGCTCTGCTTATAAGTCATAATAGCTTAGTAAATTCTTAGGTTCATGGAAGATGTCTCTCACAACAGCCATTCCTTACAATCCACAGGGAAAACCACTGTTAAAAGAGTTTATAGAACTATTGGAAAACATAATAACAAAAGCTAAAAGAGATCCTAGTTTGGCTCTTATGGATGTCCTCTTTCACACTAATTTCCTCAGGTTTGATGAAGCTGGATTGAGTCTAGTGTATAACACTTGTCAGGTTGAGAGATTCCATTTCTCTCCAATAGCAGTCACCAGCCGCCCCCCCCCCAACTAGAGGGCTTTTCCTCAGGATGCTTTTTCCCCAGGATGCCAAAACTCTGATATGGGTATCTTCCAGAGATGCTCATCCAGTAAGAAATCAAAAAAATTCTGGCTATAGAATAAACCCCAGATGGGTAATGTATTTTTATCTTACAGTATTAAATAATTACAATTGCCAGTATTACTGCTGACAATGGCTAGAGCAGTTTCACTAACTTAAATTGCTGCCACAGCTGCGACCATGAACTGAATAGCAGCTCAATAAGCACAGGCATTACATACCAAGAAGTCATTAATCAACATCTCTATCAGGCTATATATATTACAAGAAAAGATTAATCTTATGGCTGAAAAATTAGTGTTGGTAAGAGGCATATCATTGTGAAGGCGTGGATTTATCACTGAAATTTTATTTCAGGAGAAAACATTTAATTCCGGAGGCAGGGTCTAGGCCTGAGTCTCGAAAAAAAAAATCTCATAAATGTGCCTGACAACCAACAGATTCAAAAGTTGGTTTCTTTCTGAAAGTTCAGCCAGCAAATTTATGGCTTGGGTTTAACCAGAACATGTAGCCAATGGTTGCTCTACCACAAACTTGTTTGCCCAACCTGGAAACTAAGATGTGCACTACCCCCTTATATATGCTTTTCTTTAAAGCCCTCCTCACTTCTGGGCCTGAAGCCAAAACCATCCGCAATCTCCCCATGAAGAAACAAATAGAAGAAATCTCACTGAGACAGACTCTGAACCAAATCCAGAGCAAACTTAGTGGTAAGGGAACTTTAGCTTTCCCCGGCACTAGTTCATGCCCAGGGTCCAGATCTCACTCCCAGCTAGCTGACTGGCCATAGGCTAAAACTGAAAGGGTCCTTTCCCAGCAATTCCTAGCAGAAGTGACCTCCTTCGGGCTGGCCTGGCCTCCAGGACATAATGCTTCACCAAAGACGATCAGACAGATGTCTTTGAAACTCAGACCTGTGTCCAGAGCAAAGTCAGAGAGCCTGTAGACCCCATGTTCAGAGCAGAGAGGAGACACACAAGCCCTCTTACCACAATTGATTAAGAGCTAACTAAATGTGAACAACTGAAGCAATGGATTGACGCCAGTGCAAGAACACATATAACAATATAAAGAAAAACAAGGCAATACAAAAAGAAACTTGTGGTTCTACAAAACCACGACCTGAACCTGAACAGAGCAATGAAGAGGAAACACAAGGAAATAATCTCACAATTCTTTAAAGAGATTATAGAAGCCTTAAAAAAAGGATATAAAGATTTCATTAAAGATATAGAAGAAAATACAAACAAAAACTTTGAAAAGATGAACAAAACCTTGAAGGAAAACAAAGAAATCCAACAAATGAAAGAAACATTCCAGGAACTAAAAATTAAAATAGAAACAATAAAAAAGGCACAAAGTAAGGCAAACGGGGAAGTAAAAAAATCTGAAGAAAAGAGATGGAACTTCAGATAAAAGCATAATGAACAGAATCCAAGAGAGGGAAGATAGAATCTCTGGAGTAGAAGACTCAATAGTAGAAATAGAAACATCACTCAAAGAAAACACTGAAACCAAAGAAGCCATAACACAAAATATGCAGGAAATTTGGGACACAATGAAAAGGCCAATCTTGAGAATAATAGGAATAGAAGAAGAAGAATATCAATTCAAAGGCACAGATAATGTATTCAATAATATCATACAAGAAAATGTTCTCAACCTAAAGAAAGAAATGACTTTCAAATAAGCTCACAGAACACCAAATAAATTAGACCCCCAGAAAATGTTTGCCCTCCACATGATAAGCAAGACACAAAACATACATAACAAAGAAAAAATTTTAAGAGCTGCAAAAGAAAATGGCCAACTTACCTATAATGGCAGATACATTAGAATAAATCCTGACTATTCAATGGAAACAATGAAAGCAAGAAGGTCCTGATCAGAAGTTATACAGATACTAAAAGAACAAGGCTGCCAACCTAGATGACTGTTCCCAGCAAAACTCTCAATCACTATAAATGGAGTAAACATTTCATGAAAAAAATCAAGCTTAAACAATACCTATCCACAACTCTAGCCCTTCAGAAAGCTTTAGAAGGAAAACTCCAAACTAAGGATACCAGAAACATCCATGAAACCACAAACAGTTGATAATTCCATAGAAGAAAAGCCCAAAGAAAGGAAATACATATAAGCTACCACCAAAAATAATAGGAAATAACAATCAGTGGTCACTAATATCTCTTAATATCAATGGACTCAATTCACCTATAAAACGACATATCCTACCATGATGGATACAAAAAGAGAAATCATCTTTCTGTTGCATAAAAGAAACACACCTCAACCACAAAGACAGACACAGGCTCAATGTAAAGTTTTGGGAATAAAATTTTCCAATCCAATGGCCCCAAGAAACAAGCAGGTGTTGCCATTCTAATATGTAGTGCAGTAGACTTCAAACTAAAATCAATTAAAAGAGACCAGGATGGACATTACTAATTCATGTCAGGAAAAATTGATCAAGATGAGATTTCAATACTAAATATTAATGCTCCTAATATAAGGGTAACTATCTATGTAAAAGAAACACTACTAAAGTTCAAAACCCACATCAATTCTCACACACTAATAGTGGGAGACTTCAAGACCCAATTTCACCCTTGGATAGGTCAACCAACAGAGAAATAAGGAGACTAACAGAAGTTATGATGTAAAAGGATTTGATAGATATTACAGAAGCTTCCAGCCAAATGCAAAGAATATACATATTTCACAGCACCACATGGAACTTTCTCTAAAATTGACCAAATAATTATTCATAAAGCAAATATCAATAGATATAAAAAATGGATATATTCCCATATATCATATCAGACAACCAGGGCCTAAAGCTAGAGTTTAACAACATCAAAAATCACTGAAATCTTACAACTCATGGAAAATAAACTATACTAGGCTGAACCACCGCTGGATCAACGAAGAAATTAAGAAAGAAATCAATGTCTTCCTAGAATTTAATGAAAATGAATCCAGAAAGTCCTCAAACTTGTGGGACACAATGAAAAGAGTTTTAAAAAGAAAATTCATAGCACTAGATGCCATTTGACTGGAAAATCTTTTCCCAATCATTTACTCTGAGCCTGTGTCTGTCTTTGTGGTTGAGGTGTGTTTCTTGTAGGTAACAGAAGGATGGCTTCTGTTGTTGTATTCATCTTGATAGTGCGTGTCATTTTATAGGAAAGTTGATTCCATTGATATTAAGAAATATTAGTGACCACTGATTAATATTTCCTGCCATTTTTTTGGTGGTAACTTGTTTGTATTTTCTTTTTCTAGAGTATTCTTCTATGGGGATATTGATTGATTGTGGTTCCATGGGTGTATCTGGGGTCCTTAGGTTGGAGTTTTTCCTCTAATACTTTCTGTAGTGCTGGATTGGTACATAGATATTGTTTCAGTCTGACATTGTCATGAAATATATTGTTTACTCCATCTATGGTGATTGATAATTTTGCAGGGCATAGTATTCTAGTTTGGTACCCATGCTCTTTTATCATCTGTGTAACTTCTGACCAAGCCCTTGTAGCTTTCATCATTTCCATTGAATAGTCAGGTGTTATTCTGATGGGTGTGCCTTTATAGGTAAGATGGGGATTTTCTTTTGCAGCTATTAAAATTTTTTCTTTGTTCTGTATATTTCTGGTTAGATTATTGTGTGGTGCACTGACATTTTGGGGGGTCATGTCTATTTGGTGTTCTGTAAGCTTCTTGTATCTTTATAGGCATTTCCTTCTTGAAATTAGGACAGTCTTCTTCTATGATTTTATCGAAAGCATTATCTGTGCCTTTGAGCTGGTATTCTACTCCTTCTTCTATTTCTATTATTCTCAAGTTAGATCTTATTTTTTTTCTTCTTCTTTATTTACTTTGTATTTATCAAAAAAAGTAAAATGAATTTAAAATGCTTAAAAGTTAACAATAACTATAAAGAGGATAAAAATCATAAGCATGACTTATCAAGGGTGATAATGCAAATAAGATTGCTACACATATATTTACTTTGTGCTCAGCTTTCCCTCTGAATTTTTTTTTCCATCCCTGTATATCCTTATACAAGGTGCCTTTCCCCTCCCACCACAACAGGTAATTTAACTTCTCAGCAACTCCCCATCCCCTCCCTGGGCAGGGAGTAGACAGTCCTATGGTCCCACTGACCCAATAATGTTTGGATCAGTCTCCACTCCTGGCCAAATCCAGTTTTGTTCATTCTCCCTCAAGAGTGAGTCAGGTGTTCCTGTAGTTGGAGTGGGGTCCGAAGGGTCAGTCCAGGGTGTTTCTGATCCCAAGCTGTTCAGTGGTTGTGGTTTGCAGCTTTGGCATGCTTTTTTTTTTCGTGTTTGTTTGTTTAGAGACCACTAGTGAATGAGTACATCCCCTGCTTATCTTTCTGAGATTGTGATACCTCACTCAGGAGGATATTCTCCAAATCCATCCATTTGCCTGCAAATTTTAGGATATCATTTTTTCTTACTGCTGAGTAGTATTCCATTGTGCAGATGTACCACAGTTTGTTAATCCATTCTTCAGTTGAGGGACATCTAGGTGGTTTCCGGGTTCTTGCTATTACAATTAATGCTGCTATGAACATAGTTGAGCTAATACCTTTGGAGTGTGAATGTGCCTCTTTAGGGTATATACCCAGAAATGGTATTGCTGGGTCCTTGGGGAGATTGATTCTCAATTTTCTGAGAAACCGCCATATTGCATTCCAAAGTGACTGAACAAGCTTACACTCCCACCAATAATGGAGAAGTGTTCCCCTTGCTCTGCATCCTCTCCAACATAGGCTGTCATCTGTGCTTTTTATTTTAGCCAATCTAAAAGGTGTTAGGTGGTAACTCAAAGCTGTTTTGATCTGCATTTCTCTGATGGCTAAAGATGAAGAGCACTTTTTCGGATGCCTTTGAGCCATTAGTAGTTCCTCTGCTGAAAACTTCCTTTTTAGATATGTACCTCATTTTTGATTTGGTTATTCAAGGTTTTGGGATCTAGATTCTTGAGCTCTTTATATATCTTAGAGATCAATCTCCTATCACTTTTAGGGTTGGTGAAAATCTTTTCCCATTCTGTAGGCTGTCGTTTTGTCCAATTGACAGTGTCCTTGGCTTTGCAGAAGCTTCCTAGCTTCAGGAGATCCCACTTATTGATTGTAGGTCTTAGTGTCTGTGCCACTGGTGTTATATTTAGGAAGTGGTCGCCTGTGCCAATCTGTAGAAGTGTGTTTCACACTTTCTTTTCTATCAAGTTCAATGTGGCTGGGTTTAAGTAGAGGTCTTTGATCCACTTGGACTTGAGTTTTGTGCAGGTTGACAGGCTTGGACCTATTTGCATTTCTCTACACACTTCCATCCAGCTATGCCAACAGCATTTGTTAAATATACTATCTTTTTTTCCATTGAATGTTTTGGGCCTCTTTGTCAAAGATCAGGTGTTCATAGGTTATTGGGTTAATATCTGGATCCTCAATTCTATTCCATTTTTCCACAAGTCAGTTTTTATCCCAGTACCAGGCTGTTTTTAGTACTGTAGCTCTATAGTATAGCTTGAAGTCAGGGATGGTGATACCTCCTGAGGTTCTTCTGTTGATTAAAATTGTTTTGGCAATCCTGGCTTTCCTGTTATTCCAAATGAAATTGAGTATTGTTCTTTCAAGGTCCAAAAAATATTGTGTTGGAATTTTGATGGGCAGTGCATTGAATCTGCAGATTGCCTTTGATAGAATTGCCATCTTTACTATGTTGATCCTACCAATCCAGGAACATGGAAGAGTGTTCCATTTTCATATATCCTCTTCAATTTCTTTCTTCAGTGATTTATAATTTTTGTCAAATAGGTCTGTTACTTCTTTGGTTATAGTTACTCCAAGGTGCTTAATACTATTTGTAACTATTATGAAGGGTAATGTTTCCCTTATTTCTTTTTCAGCTCTTCTATTTTTAGTGTATAGAAGGGCTACTGATTTTTTTGAGTTAATCTTGTATCCTACAACATTGCTGAAGGTGTTTATGAGCTGAAGCAGTTCCTTGGAAGAATTTTGTGTGTCACTTATGTATTCAATTATATCTTCTGCAAATAGAGATAGTTTCACTTCTTATTTCCAATTGGCTTCCCCTTAATCTCTTTAAGTTCCCTTAATTTCTTTAGCTAACACTTTGAATTGATAAGGGGAGAGAGGACATCCATGTCTAGTTCCGGATTTTACTGGGATTGCTTTGAGTTTTACTCCATTAAGTTTGATACTGGCTGTCGGTTTCTTATAAATCACCTTTATTATATTTAGTTATTCTCCCTGTTTTCCTGATCTCTCTAGGGCTTTAATCATAAAGGAGTGTTGGATCTTTTCAAAGGCTTTTTCAGCACCTAAGGATATGATCATGTGGTTTTGTACCTTTAGTTTGTTTATATGATGGATAATATTTACAATTTTTCATTTGTTAAACCAGCCATGCATTTCTGGGATGAAGCCTAGTTGGTCAAGGTGGATGATATCTTTTATACATTGTTGTATACGGTTTGCCAAAATTTTGTTGAGAATTTTTGCATCAATATTCATGAGGGAAATTGGTCTGTAATTCTCCTTTGTTGTGTCTTTGAGTTACTTAGGTATTAGGGCAATTGTGGCCTCATAAATGGAATTTAGCAATATTCCTTCAGTTTATACTGTGTGAAATAGTTTGAGGAGTAATGGTAGTAATTCTTCTTTGAATGTCTGGTATGATTCTGCACTGAAACCATCTGGACCAAGGCTTTTAGTTTTGGGGAGGTTTTTAATGACAGCATCAGTTTCCTGAAGGGTTATAAGCCTGTTTAGGTAATTAATATGATCCTCATTTAATTTTGGTAGGTGGTACCTGTCTAGAAAGCTGTCCATTTCTCATAGGTTTTCCATTTTTGTGGAATACAGATTTTCAATATACGGTCTGATAATTCTCTGCAATTCCCGGGGGGTCTGTTGTTATGTCCCCATTTTTGTTTCTGATTTTGTTGACTTGAACACTCTTTCTCTGTTTTTTTTTTTAATTTGGCTAAGGCCTTATCTATCTTGTGAATTTTCTCAAAGAACCAACTCCTAGATTCATTGATTCTTTGTTTTATTCTTTTTGTTTCAATTGTATTGATTTCAGCTCTAAATATTGTTCTATGGCTTTCAGCTGCACTGTTAGATCTCTATTGTGGTATTTCTCTAGGTTTTTCATATATTCGTCTAGCGCTATGAATTTTCTTCTTAAGTCTGCTTTCATTGTGTCCCACAAGATTAGATACGTTTTGGATTCATGTTCATTAAATTCTAGTAAGACTTTAATTTCTTTCTTAATTTCTTCCTTGACCCAGAGATGGTTCAGCTGAATGATGTTTAGTTTCCATGAGTTGGTAGGCTCTCTTTTGGTTTTGATGTTGTTGAACTGTAACTTTAGGCCCTGGTGGTCCAATATGTTACAAGGGATTATTTCCATTTGTTGTATATGTTGATATTTGCTTTATGACCAATTATGTGGTCAATTTTGGAAAAAGTTCCATGAGGAGCTGATAAATATGTATATTCCTTTGCCTTTGGGTGGAAGCTTCTGTAGATATCTATGAAATCTATTTGCATCATAAACTCTTTTAGACTTCTTATTTCTCTGTGCAGTCTCTGTCTGGTTGATCTATCCAGGGTTGAAAGTGGGGTATTAAAGTCTCCCACTATTAGCGTGTAAGAATTGATGTGGTATTCGAGCTTTAGCAGTGTTACTTTTACAGAAGTAGGTGCCCTTATATTAGGGGCATAAATATTCAAGATTGAAATTTCCTCTTGACCAATTTTTTTCTGTGATGTATAAGTAGTGACTATCTTGGTCCCTTTTTATTGCTTTTAGCTTAAAGTCTACATTGTTAGATATTAGGATTGCAATCATGCTTGTTTCTTACAACCATTTGACTGGAAAATCTTTTCCCAATGCTTTATTCTAACCCTGTGTCTGTCCTTGTGGTTGAGGTGTGTTTCTTGAAGGCAACAGAGGGATGTCTTCTGTTGTTATATTCATCTTGTTAGTGTGTGACATTTTAAAGGCCAATTGAGTCCATTGATATTAAGGGAAATTAGTGACCATTGATTGATATTTCCTACCATTTTTGGTGGTAACTTGTTTATATTTCCTTTCTCTGGAGTATTCTTCTGTGGAATTATTGATTATTTGTGATTTCATAGATGTATCTGGGGTCCTTAGGTTTGGAGTTTTCCCTGTAATACTCTCTGTAGTGCTGGATTGGTAGATATATATTCTTTCAGTCAGACTTTGTCCTGAAATATCTTGTTTACTCCATCTATGATGATTGATAATTTTGCATGGTATAGTATTCTAGTTTGGCAGCCTTGCTCTTTTAGTGTCTGTATAACTTCTGACCAAGCCCTTCTAGCTTTCATTGTTTCCATTGAATAGTCATGCGTTATTCTGATGGGTCTGCCTTTATATGTGAGTTGGCCCTTTTCTTTTGCAGCTCTTAATTTTTTTTTGTTCTGTATATTTTATGGCTTGATTATAATGTGGTGTGCTGACATTTTCTTGGGGTCATATCTATTTGGTGTTCTGTAAGCTTCTTGTATCTTTATAGGCATTTCCTTCTTCAGGTTAGGGAAGTTTTCTTCTATGATTTTATTCATAATATTATCTTTGCCTTTGAGCTGGTATTCTTCTCCTTCTTCTATCCCTATTATTCTCAAATTAGGCATTTTCATGGTGTCCCAAATTTCTTGAACATTTAGAGATATGGCATTTTTAGTTTTACTATTTTTTTGACTGATATATCTATTTGAGCTACTGAATCTTCCACTTCAGATTCTATCTTCCATCTCTTGAACTCTGTTTGTTATGCTTGTATCTGTTTTTCCAGCTTTTTTCTTCAGATTTTCTATTTCCATCTTTGCCTCATTTTGTGCCTTTTTATTGCTTCTATTTCAGCTTTTAGTTCCTGGCATGTTTCTTTTATAGATTTGTTCATCTCTTCCAATTTTTTGTTTGTATTTTCTTCTATTTCTTTAAGGCTATTTTTAATATCTTCTTTGAGAGCTTCGATGACAATCAAAAAGGAATTTTTGGTGATGCTTCTTTCTGTTTCCTCTTCATTGCTCAGTTCATGTCTTGTATTTGTAGGATTGCCACTCTCTTTTGGAGTTACCTTGTTGTCCTTTATATTATTATGTAAGTTTTTGCACTGGCATCTGACCATGGCTTCAGTGCTTCACAATTAGGTGGCTCCTTGTCAGTTGGGGCACTAGGCCTTGTGTGCCTCCTGTCACCTCTGAGGAAAAGATCTGCTCAATCACTACTTCTGCACTGTGCAGGGGACTGAATTTCAAGTCTTCAATCTTTCTCTGTTTGACCAATTAGAGGCAGGGTTTTGGCTGTGCAAACTCCCTCAGCACCAGCTGGGGGGGGCGTGACAGGTTTTTCCAAGTTTTTCCTGGGACATGCTCTGTAGACAGCACCTGGTCCGGAACAGGAACTTTAACTGATGGGAGCTCAAGTCTCCTCTCACTGAAAGGGATACAGTCGCTGGGGCCTGCTGACACCTCCTTACCTCTGGGTGGGGTCTGCGTCTGTCCTACAGGGTCCCCAGTCCTTATCTGATCACTCAGTTGGATGTGGGTAGAAGTGCAAATTCCCTTATCAGCAGCTTGGGTGACCTTGACAGGCAGAGTTTATCTCTGCCTGCTCCAGAGAGCTCTGGGACAAGAGCTGCAGACAGCACCTGGTCCTGGAAATGGAACCTGAACTAAAGGGAGCTCAAGTCTCCTCTCCCTGGTAGGAATACAGGTCCTGGGGCCTGCTGACCCCTCCTCACCTCTGGGTGGGGTATGAGTCTGTCCTAGAGGGTCCCCAGTCCTTATCTGTTCACTCAGTTGGAGGTGGGTACCTGTGCGAATTCCCTTAGCAGCAGCTTGGGTGACCTTGACAGGCAGAGTTTATCTCTGCCTGCTCCCACCAAACAGTTTTTTTTTATGAGACTAAAGTCCCCCTAATATCCAAAACACTAAAAGATGTAACAAAAAAGAAATTCACAAACCATTCTTTCTCATAAATATTGATGCAAAAATACTCAACAAAATACTGTCAAACCAAATTCAAAAACATATTTAAAAAACTATCTATCATGGTAAAGTAGATGGTTCAACATATGAAAAACTTTCATTGCCATTCATCATATAAATTACCTCAAAGTGGAGAACAACACAGGATCAACTATTTAAATACTCAAAAAAACTTTGACAAAATTTAACATTTTCATGTTAAAGATTCTTCAGAGATTATGGATACAATAAAATATCTACATATAGTAAAAGCAGTATGTAGCAAGCTAACAGCAAACTTGAAACTAAGTGGAGAGAATATAAAAGGAATCCTATTAAAATCATGAAAAAGACAAGATTGTACACTATCCCTATATCTATTCAATTTATTTCATGAAAATTTACCTGAAGCATTAAGCCAAAAACAACAAAAAAGATAAAGGGAATTCAAGTTGAAACATCAAACTATCTCTATTTACAGGTGGCATGATTGTATACATAATGTACACTAAATATGCCACAATGGAATTTTTACCATTGATGAACACCTTCAGCCCTCTGCTTTAAAAATTGTAGGAGAGTTGAAAAGGAAATGAAGAAAACATCACACTTTATAATAGCTTTAAATAATTTTAAATATCTTAGTGTAAATTTAACCCATAAAGTAAAATACCTGTATGACAAGAACTTTAAGTCAGTAAAGACAAATACTAAAGAAGATATAGAAAAGAAAGGTCTTCCATGCTCTTCCATAGTTAGGATTAACATAATAAAGTAATTTTATTATGTTAGATATCTACAGATTCAAAGAAATCCCTATCAAATTTCCAATACAATTCTTTATAGATCTCAACAAAAAAATACTCAACTTCATATAAAATAACAGAAATACCAAAATTGTCTAAACAATCTTGTTCAATAATAGATTTTTGAGGGACATCACAATTCCTGACTTCACATTCTACTTTTGAGTTACATTAATAAAAACAGCATGTTACTGTAATGGAAACAGATTTGTGGACCAATTTAAATGAAATTGAAAACACTGACACTAATCTACAGACCCATGGAAACCCAATTTTTGACAAAGAGACCAAAAATATACAATGGAAAAATATCTTCAACACATGGTGCTAGCATAACTGGATGGTAATATGTAGAATAATGTAAATAAATCCATATCTATCACCCTGCACAAACCTCAAGACCAAGTAGGTCAAAGACCTCAGTTTAAACCCAGTTACACTGAACCTGATAGAAAAAATGTGGGAAATATCCTTGAAAACATTGACACACAAAACTACTTTCTAAATATAACAACAGTAGCATAGACACAGATTGCACTAATTAATAAATGGGACATCCTAAAACCAATAAGCTTCAGTAAGGAAAAGACAAGGTCAGTAAATAAAACAAAATTACAGCCTACAGAATAGAAAAAGATCTTCAGTATCCCTGCCTCTGACAGATGATTGATCTTTAAAATATATTAAAAAAAGTCAAAAAATAGCACCATGTTCTAACCAACTAAGCTAACCTTTATTTATTTTTCTTTGTTATGAAGCATAACTTTATTTACAGATATATTATTGAATGAATTTATTAATTCTTTTTTATTATGAATAAAGTCATACTTTTTATCCACGTATCCCCTTGCTCAAACTCCCTTCCCCCTCCCACCCATCCCATTCACTCACTCTTCTTCCCATCTCCAATACTAAGTAAGGTATTCTTAATAGACAATCTAAAAATAGCTGAAAGTCACTTATTCAACATGTTAAGCCATCAGGGAAATGCAAATCAAAACAACTCTGATATACCATCTTACAATTATCATAAAGGTTAAGATAAAAAACACAGAGGACAGCCTATGCTACAGATAATGCAGAGTAAGGGCAACACTCTTTCTTTGCTGCTGACAATGTAAATATGTACAGCTACTTTGAAAATCAGTATGGTCATTTCTCAGAAAACTAAGAATCAATCTACACAATAATCAGCAATACCATTATTGGTCATATACCCAAAGCTCGACTATGTTAAAATCAACATTATTTGTAATAGCAAAACTTGAAACAACATAGATGCCCTTCAACAGAAAAGTAGATTAAAGCATTGTGACACATTTATATTGTGGAGTACTAATCAGCAGGAAAAAAAAAAAAAAAGAAAACTGACTTCCTGAAATTTGCGGGCAAATAGATTAATCTGGAGAGTATTATCCTGGGAGTTAACACAGACCCAGAAAGTAAGACATTGTATGTACTTACACATAAGTGAATTTTTGATGTAAAGCAAGGTATAATCAGGCAATAATTCACATCCCCTGAGCAGCTAGGAAAGTGAAGGGACTTAAGAGCGAATTCCATGAATCCCCTTGGAAAGAGGAAATAGAGAAGATCTGAGTAAATTAATATCATATGGGATGGGGGAAGAAAGTGTAGGTGGGAAGAGATCATGACAATCAGATGGTGGAGTTGGTGGAGCAACAGAGAGGGAGAATAAATAAATAGTCATCTTGATAGATTGAGCCATTGTAGGGCTAGAGAGAAAAGTGGTGTTAGGTAAGCACCCAGCAATCCACAAGTTGAGCCTAGTCAGGACTCCAAGCATTAGTGGAGAGGGTACCTAAACTGGCTTTATTAATTGGAGATTTTTACATCATGTAACCCATGAAACACAGTTACCAGTCCTCTCAGTTTCTTGACCACTCTTATGATCTCCCCATTTACAGAAAAGACCATTCAATTTGCTCATTTATTTACTGGAGAATAATTAAACATCCTGTGAGTAGCTCTTTAAAGAAAATGAGTTCTTCCTCACTCACAACCCTGCTAGAGGCCATTAATGAAGAAGTGAAACACTGTGTCATTTAGTTATGTTCTAGTCTCTAGTCTTGAATTCTTGTATACAATGACATTTGGTGGTTTTTTTTTAACTCCACTAGTGAGTAAATCCTCTGCTTCTCTTTCTGGGTTTGTGATACCTTGCTGATGAGCACATTCTCCAAAACCATCCATTTGCCTGCAAATTTTAGGGTATCATTTTCTCTTGCTGCTTAATAGCCTGGTTATGAATACAAGCATTAGTGAAGAGGGTGCTTAAACTGGGTTTTTCTTATAATCAAATAAATGACAATCTTAATTGCCTTTACAGTACCTTGATCTAGCAACTAATGGAGGCAGAAGCAGAGATCCATAGGTAAGTACAAGGTCAAACTCCTAGTCCAACTGAAGAGAAGTAAGACAGATTTTGTGAGCAAAGGGATCAGAATCATGAGGAGGAGACCCATAGAGATACCTGACAAAAGGTATTAGAAGTTCACTAACTCTAAAATGTTGGGAGAGGAATCTTCATGGAATAAAACTAAACATTCCAAATATAAATGACAGAGGAAGAGGTATGAGCAATTGTATAGCCTCTTTCAGTGGGATCAGAGTTTATTCCTGTTGTGTGAGCTGGTTTCTAGCAGTCCATTTCCTACAGATGAACACCTTACTCAGCCTTGACACAGGGAGGAGGGGGGAAGGGGATGACTTGCTCCTACTTCAACTGGATATACCAGCCAAAACTAACTCATCTGGGGAGTCCTTGCCTTCCCTGAGGAATGGATCATGGGATCAGATGGCAGGATGCTGGGGGAAAACTAAAAGGAAGAGAAGGAAAGAGAGCAGAGATTGGCACTGACAATTATTTTTGATAAAAAAACAAATTTTCAATAAACTGTATTTTACTAAAAAGTTCAGTATGAATTTGATACCATATAAACAATAAAATTTGAGCTATATAATAAATAAATTTAATTTCCATTAAGTACTTTAAACATCAGTGATACAGAGTAAACTTAATAATTTTCATTCATTTATGTTTAGTGATATTTACTCAAGGAAAAGACACCTGTTGGTTCCGGGTGGGTTCTGGTTCTGGGACCAGGTGCTGTCTGTGGAGCTTGTCCCCACACACTCTGTAGCAGACAGAGATAAAGTTTATCTGCCAGGGTCCCCCCAGCTGATGCTGAGAGAATTTGCAGAGCCACCTGCCTCAAACTGATGAAAAAGAGAAGGACTGAAGACTGTCCAGTGCAGAGGTAGAGATTGGACCGACCTTTTATTCAGAGGTGACAGGAGACACACAAGCAGGCATGCCACAACTGACTAGGGGACACCTAAATGTGAACCACTGAAGACATGGACAGATGTCAGTGCAAATATATATATATATATATAAAATAATGTAAAGAACAAAAAGGTAACTCCAGAAGAAAGTGGTGGTCCTACAACTACAAGACCTGAACTGAGCAAAGAAGAGAAAACAGAAGAAAACAACACCAAAAATTCCTTTTTGAAGATCATCGAAGCTCTCAAAGAATATATGAAAAATTGCCTTAAAGAAATTTAAGAAAATACAAACCAAAAATTGGAAGAGATGAACAAATCTTTAAAAGAAAACCAAGAAAAAATAAAACAAAAAAATGAAAGAAACATGCCAGGAACTAAAAACTGAAATAGAAGCAATAAAAAAGGCAAAAATTGAGGCAAAGAAATAGAAAATATAAAGAAAAAAACTGGAATCACAGATAAAAGCATAACCAGCAGAGTTCAAGATATGGAAGATAGAATCACTGAAGTGGAAGACTCAGTAGCTCAAATAGATATATCAGTCAAAGAAAATAGTAAAACCAAAAAAGCCATGACTCAAAATGTTCAGGAAATCTTGGACACAATGAAAAGACCTAACTTGAGAATAATAGGAGTAGAAGAAGGAGAAGAATACCAGCTCAAAGGCACAGATAATGTTTTCAATAAAATCATAGAAGAAAACATCCCTAACCTCAAGAAGGAAATGACTATAAAGATAAAAGAAGCTTACACAACACCAAATAGATATGACCCCCCAATAAAGTCAAAGCGCCATATTATAATCAAGCCACAAAACATACAGAATGAAGAAAAAAATTTAAGTGCTGCTAAAGAAAGAACCAACTTACATATAAAGGCAGACCCATCAGAATAACACCTGACTATTCAATGGAAAAGATGAAAGATAGAAGGGCTTGGTCAGAAGTTATACAGACACTAAAAGAGCATGGCTGCCAAACTAGAATACTATACCCTACAAAATTATCAATTACCATAGATGGAGTAAACAAGATATTTCATGACAAAATCAGACTGAAAGAATATCTATCCACCAATCCAGTGCTACAGAGAGTATAAGAGTGAAAACTCCAACCTAAGGACCCCAGATACACCCATGAAACCACAAACAATCAATAATTCCACAGGAGAATACTCCAGAGAAAGGAAACACAAACAAGTTAACACCAAAAAATGGCAGGAAATATTAATCAGTGGTCACTAATATCCCTTAATATAAATGGACTCAACTCTCTTATAAAATTTCACACACTAAAAAGATGGATACAACAACAGAAGCCATCCTTCTGTTGCCTAAAAGAAACACACCTGAACTGAAAAGACAGACACAGACTTAGAGTAAAGGGTTGGGAAAAGATTTTCCAGGCAAATGGTCCTAAGAAAAAAGTGGGGGTTGCAATCCTATTATCTAACAAAGTAGAATTTCAGCTAAAAGCAATTAAAAGGGACCAAGATGTTCATTACTTATTCATCACAGGAAAAATTGGTCAAGAGGAAATTTCAATCCTGAATATTTATGCCCCTAATATAAGGACACATACCTATGTAAAAGAAACACTGCTAATGCTCGAATCCCACATCAATTCTTACACCCTAATAGTGGGAGACTTCAATACCCCACTTTCAACCCTGGATAGGTCAACCAGACAAAGACTCAACAAAGAAATAAGGAGTCTAAAAGAGATTATGATGCAAATAGATTTAATAGATACCTACAGAAGCTTCCACACAAATGCAAAAGAACATACACATTTCTTAGATCCTCAAGGAACTTTCTCCAAAATTGACCACATATTAGGTAATAAAGCAAATATCAACAGATACAAAAAAGTGAAAATAATCCGTTGTAATATATCAGACCATCAAGTCCAAAGTTAGAGTTCAACAACTTCAAAAATCAAAGAAAACCTACCAAATCATGGAAACTAAACATCACCCAGCAGAACCATCTCGGGGTTAAGAAAGAAATTAAGAAAGAAATCAAAGTCTTCCTAGAATTCAATGAAAATGAATCTACAACGTATGCAAACTTGTGGGACACAATGAAAGCAGTCTTAAGAGGAAAATTCATAGCGCTAGATGCCTATATGAAAAACCTAGAGAAATCCCACACTAGAGACCTAACAGCTCAGCTGAAAGCCTTAGAACAATTAGAAGTGAACTCACCTAAAAGGAGCAGATGGCAGGAAATAATCAAACTTAGAGTTGAAATCAATACAATTGAAACAAAAAGAACAATACAAAGAATCAAAAATCTAAGAGTTGGTTCTTTGAGAAAGTTAACAAGATAGATAAGTCCTTAGCCCTTAATCTTTGAGGCAATTTTTCATATCTTCTTTGTGAGCTTCGATGATCTTCAAAAAGGAATTTTTGGTGTTGTTTTCTTCTGTTTTCTGTGTCCAAATCAACAAAATCAGAAATGAAAAAGGGATCATAACAACCAACCCCCAGGAAATCAAGAGAAATGTCAGATCATATTTTGAAAATCTGTATTCCACAAAAATTGAAAACCTAGAAGAAATGGCCAGCTTTCTGGACAGGTACCATCTACCAAAATTTAAATGAAGATCAGATTAATTACCTAAACAGGCATATAACACTTAAGGAATTTGAAGCTGTCATTAAACGCCTCCCCAAAAATAAAAGGCCTGGTCCAGATTGCTTCAGTGCCAAATTCTACCAGAATTTCAAACAAGAGTTACTACCGCTACTCCTCAAACTATTTCACACAGAAGAAACTGAAGAAATTATGCCAAATTCCTTTAATGAGGCCACAATTACCCTAATACCCAAGCCACTCAAAGACACAACAAAGAAGGGGAAATACAGAACAATTTCCCTCATGAATATTAATGCTAAAATTCTCAACAAAATTTTAACAAACCGTATGCAACAATGTATAAAAAAAATCATCTACCACAACCAAGTAGGCTTCATCCCAGAAATGCAGGGCTGGTTTAACATATGAAAAACTGTAAACATTATCCATCATATAAACAAACTAAAAGAACAAAACCACATGATCATATCCTTAGATACTGAAAAAGCCTTTGACAAAATCCAACACTCCATTATGATTTAAGCCGTGGAGAGATCAGGAATACAGGGAGAATACCTAAATATAATAAAGGCGATTTACAACAAGCTGACAGCCAGTATCAAATTTAATGAAGAAAAACTCAAAGTAAACCCACTAAAATCAGGAACTAGACACGAATATCCTCTCTCCCATTATTGATTCAATATAGTTCTCAAAGTTTTAGCTAAAGCAATAAGGGAACAAAAAGAGATTAAGGGGATACAAACAGGAAAAGAAGAAATGAAACTATCTCTATTTGCAGATGGTATGATTGTATATATAAGTGACACACAAAATTCTTCTAAGAACTGCTACAGCTGATAAACACCTTCAGCAATGTAGCAAGATACAAGATTAACTCAAAGAAATCAGTAGCCATTCTATACACTAAAGATCGAAGAGCTGAAAAAGAAATAAGGGAAATATTACCTTTCATAATAGCTGCAAATAGTATTAAATACCTTGGAGAAACTATAACCAAAAAAGTAACAGACCTATTTGACTAAAATTTTAAATCACTGAAGAAAGAAATTGAAGAGGATATCAGAAAATGGAAAGCTCTGTCATGTTCCTGGATAGGTAGGATCAACATAGTAAAAATGACAATTCTACCAAAGGTAAACTATAAATTCAACTCACTGACCATGAAAATCCAAACACAATATTTTTTGGACTTTGAAATAACTATACTTAATTTCATTTGGAATAGCAGAAAAGCCTGTATTGCCAAAAAAATTTAATCATAAAAGATCCTCAGGGGTATCACCATCCCTGACTTCAAGTTGTACTATAGAGCTACAGTAATAAAAACAGCCTGTTACTGGCATAAAACAGACTTGTGGATCAATGGAATAGAATTGAAGACCCAGACATTAACCCAAAATCCTATGAACTCCTGATCTTTGACAAAGAGACCCAAAATATTCAATGGAAAAAAGATAGTATATTTAACATATGGTGTTGGCATAGCTGGATGGAAGTGTGTAGACTTCCATATAAATACATCCACTTTAAACTTGATAGAAAAGAAAGTGGGAAATACACTTCTACAAATTGACACAGGTGACCACTACCTAAATATAACACCAGTGGCACAGACACTAAGACCAACAATCAGTAACTGCAATCTCCTGAAGCTAAGAAGCTTCTGTAAAGCCAAGGACATTGCCAATTGGACAAAATGACAGCCTACACAATTGGAATAGATTTTCACCAACTCTACAAGTGATAGAGGACTGATCTCTAAGATATATAAAGAACTCAAGAATCTAGAGCCCAAAACCTTGAATAACCCAACCAATAAATGGGGTTCAGATCTAAAAAGGGAATTCTCAGCAGAAGAATTACGAATGGCTGAAAGGCACCTGAAAAAGTGCTCATCATCTTTAGCCATTAGAGAAAGTCAAATCAAAACAACTTTTGAGATATCACCTGACACTTGTTGGATTGGATAAGATAAAAGACATAGAGGGCAGCCTATGCTGGACAGGATGAGGAGCAAGGGGAACACTCCTCCACTATTGGTGGGAGTGTATGCTTGTTCAGCCACTTTGGAATGCAGTTTGTAGGTTTCTCAGAAAATTGAGAATTGATCTCCCCAAGGACCCAACAATACCACTTCTGGGTGTATACCCTCGACACAGTCACACTCCAAAGACATTAGCTCAACTATGCTAATTGCAGCATTATTTGTAATAGCAAGATCCTGGAAACAACCTAGATGTCCCTCAACTGAAGAATGGATCGACAAACTGTGGTACATCTACACAATGGAGTACTACTCAGCAGTAAGAAAAAATTATATCCTAAAATTTGCAGGCAAATGGATGGATTTGCAGAATATCCTCCTGAGCAAGGTATCACAAACTCAGAAAGTTAAGTAGGGGATGTTGTCACTCATTAGTGGATTCTAAACAAACAAACAAACAAACAAAAAGCAAAGCATGCCCAAGCTGCAAACCACAACCACTGATCAGCTTGGCATCAGAAACACCCTGTACTGACTCTTTGGATCCCACTCCCCCTAAAGGAACACCAGACTCACTCTTGAGGGGTGGGGACTGGATCTGCCAGGAGTGGAGACTGAACTAAGTAATATTGGGGCAGTGAGACCATGGGACTGACTAGGGAGGGGATGGCCATTTTTGGAGAAGAATGACCTGATGTGGTGCAAGGCAGAAGAGACCTTGAATAAGATATACAAGGTTAGAAAGTGTGACTTCTTTGTTAATAATAATAATAATAATAATAATAATAATAATAATAATAATTTTTAAAAAAGAAAAGACACCTGTTACATTGGCAGCTGTCAAAAACTGCTTTCCATATTTTAGTTAGCTTATTAAACTGTTAAACACTCATCCACTGTTCTTACTATTTTCTTATATCAAAATAATAGCAAATTTATCTTTTAAAGTTAAGGCAAATAGAAAAAATTGGAAGAAATAATTTTGATTACAAATTTTGTGTATGGTGGAAGCAGACTACAGTACACATTATTTATGTCCTCATCCATACAATTTTAATGTCTTTCATCCCAAGGACTAAAAGGAATTAGTTTCTATGCCTTGATTCAGTGTACCTAGCTATTTTCAATCATAGCTAGCTTTGAAGTAGAATAGTTTCTTGGTAGAATTTCATTAAAGCCTTTTATTTCTGTCTGCTATAATAACAGGAGATAAATTTAGTCACTCTAGTTTTTCCACAGCAAGACTTCTGATAAACAAAGATTATAAGGATATTCACTAATAAATTTTCTGTCTAAGTGTTCAATTAATTATGAATTGTTTATTGTGCCTGCTAATTGCTTAATACTTTGATAATTAATATAGAGAACATACATATTTTAGAGGCATTAAAAACTAACTCCTCAGTTATCTGTAAGACTATCATAAATTAGATGAATATGTATTAGCACCAATTCCTTCATTCTTTTTATTCATTCCTTTTTTGAGTTATTAAGTAAACAAAAGTGGTGTCCTCAGCAAAGGTTGGTTTTTTGTTTTTGTTTTTTTTTCCCCTGTGCCATGGATATTCAAACTTCACATAAAAATAGAACAGGTAATGTTATAATGTGAATTGAGGGCAAATTAAGTGAGCATTCATGTATCATGAAATCAGAACATGACTTTCAGTATGCTCACTCAAAATACTTCTGTGGAATTCACATAGCTTTAAGCGGCTACCTTTTAATCTCAAGAAAAAGCTATCTGATAATGAATTGATAATTATTAATCAAAATATTAGTCAAGTGTTAATTTTTAAGAAAATATTGTTAGTGTAGCACAAATTCTGATTGTTTATTAAATGAAACTCAGAGCCAGATATTAGAAAAAAACTGGAATATCAGACAGAGGAAACAGGCAACAGTTAAATCTTGTGGTAGAATGTTCTTTGCACACTGTAAATAAAAGACTGTTTTGGTCTATACACAGCACCGTAGAAGTGGGTGGAGAATCAGAGGCAGCCAGGTAGGAGAAGAAGGGTGGAGTTAAGTCAATCTCCGTCTGACCCCCGAAGTAGGAACATGTAGAGGTATGGGCTAAGCCACGGGCTGGACCACTTGGCAGGAAGATAAATGGAAAGGGGTTGAATTAAGATGAAAGAGCTAGCTAGTAATGTGCTTAAGATATGGGCCAAATAGTTTAAAGGATATAAGTGTGTAATTCATTTCTCTGGGGGACGAAACTTGCCGCACCAGGTACAAACCTTGGGACCCAAAATGAGTCTGGGAAAACTTACTACAACAAAATCTTATCCAGAAAAAATCTCAAGGTAAAAGCAATCTTCCAGCTTCTTCAGCCTTACCCCTTACCGCTTCTACAGAGTAATAATCTGTCTTCTTATGCCTGCCTTAAATACCTTTTTCACCCATTTGTTTCACTGCTAGGTTCAACCCTTCATCATATTCTAAAGTTAAGATTAAAGTTATTAGCAACTAACATTTGGTAGTCAGCCTTGAACTCACAGAAATACAGAAAAATCTTTGTCTTTACAATTATGGGATTAAAGGCTTAGGTCATCACTGCAGGTCTTCCCCTCAATCTGAAACCCTCATCCCCTCACTACCCGCAGCTAAGATTAAAGGCATAAATTACCACTCTCTGACCCTCCTGGGTTGACTTTGAGTGGATCTGTTCTTTGATGTTCCACATTAGTTTTAATTAATATATAAAATATCACCATACAATAGTGCTTGAGACACAAGGACACACTGATTATATAGTTACTTATCTTTCCCATGTGAAAAGTGTCAACTTCTCTGAAAAAAGTCTTTACAGACTGGCCAATAGAAGACATCTCCCTTTGTTTTTGCTGTTTCACTTTCTCCCAGTTTGATATCTGGCCTCTTCCCACAGCTAGCTAATATAAAATGCAAATTTTATTCCCAAAAGTTGACCAAGAAATTTAAAAAACCCATTTTGGATTAAATTAAATACTTCAGATCAATTGCTTCACTTATTTAACTGAGGTATAACAGTCTCTCACTCATTCATTAAATTTCATAGTCTATACCCTTTAAGCTTTATGCTTATCAGGGATTAGAGAAATATGTATTAAAATTTTATTTTTTTCCTCAATCATAGAGTAGATGAATATTTATAGATTTATAATATTATTACAACTTTATAAAATAGGTGAGTTTAACTCACTTAAAACTCTTTGTCTTTCCTTTACTACTATATTTGAATACCTGATTTGAGAAAGTAATAAAGTTGTGAAATTTATTTCTCTTTGTTTTGAAGGATAAGTTGTTCCTGTCAAATTGCCAGCATCTTACACAGAATTTGAAGGACATTTTACAAGAGCAGAGAGCATCCTCTGTGAGAAAAATAGAGCAGAGAGCTAATTCTTATTCTTTTATAGGAAACCAAATCTAGTGTTAACAAATTCAATTTTGTTGAGAGAAAACCATAGTCCTCCAATAAACTATTAAATCCCCCACCTCTCAATATACTTAAGTGCCTGTTAGTTCTCAAACCAAAGATAAAGGTCTGATATGAATATTAACATATCAAAGCTTATGTTGGACACCAAATTCTCTAAGAATCTCTCAAATCTTTCCTGTAATAGGTTTTTCCTGACTGGCACATGCCAGCTTCTACCTTAAAATTCTCCAGAACAGGGACTAAGCTTGTCTTTCCCTTTCCACCACATCTTTGATTCATATATAAGCAAGCTATTTTTCTTATACTACCTTTTTGCTCATTTGTACTTTTGGTTTCTTGGCGTCCTTGCATTTTGGGTCTTGGCTTTCCTCTCTCCTCTACCACTTCTCCTTACCTGACCTGGTTGATTCAGTACATCATATCCACTTTGGACCATTACAGATGCCTGTGCCTCTGGCTAATTTCTCCCTCATATCTATAAAAAACCTTCTCTACCTTCTCAAGGAGAAGTCATGTCCTCCTTTTTATTTGTTTATTTTTATTTAGTATGAATATAACCTGAAAATTGGGTCAATATATATAGCAAAGCACACAGTTTAATGAAACTTCATATTTCTTTATATATGTAAATTTATTATTTTCAGCCAGGACTAAAGGTAGATGACTCTAATGTTACTACTTAAGAAAAAAACTTAGACAAGATAGAGGATCTCAGATTTGTAGCTCATATAGACTACATTATTGAGTTGAAAGTAAGCTTGACCTATATAATGATAGCATGAAGTCTTGGGGCTTGTACCACACATGTTAACTCATATGAATGTGTGGAAGGTATCAACACTAAGTAAAGATTGCATTTCACAATTTGCATTTGGATTGTTTTCTTAGCTATGAAAATATGATATAATACCCCTTTTCAATGCACAACAGAATCACTGAATCAGCTCCTAGACAACCATATGGTTGTATAAATAAAGAACTGATATTCCACAAAGCACTGCCTTGATAAACAATGTTTTCTTGCTAGATTATTTGTAATAAATTAACTTTCAGATTAGGGTGTCTTCAACTTTAAATGCCTTTATTAAAACCTAATCTCACCTTAAATCATGGACCACTTGTAGTTTTTTTTTTTTTTTTGGCATTACATAGCCTTAGATTGTGCCATTAAGCATCTCTAAAAGTTAAAATTTGAAGTGTGGAAAATGCTACTCTTTTATAATATAAAAGACCTAATTTTTAATGTAGCTTAAGTTTCTAAATCAATTCTCATATTACATTTTTTAAAAAATTAGTAATTTTCAAACAATTTCTGAATATATATTTCTTTTCTGCTTACTGGCTTGTTCTCTGTTACTTGCTCAGGTTACTTTCTTTTTTTTTTTAATAAAGTCTCATTTTTTTTTACCCCTGTATTCCCTCTTCAAACTCCTTTCTACCTCCTGCTCCTCCTAGTCACTGTCTTTTCTCCCAATCTCCTCCTCTCCTCCTCAACAAGGCCAAGAGGTTCCAAAGTTCCAAATTTAAGAGTACCAAAATAAGTATACTTGATAAATATATAGGATTATATTAAATATACAGTTTATTTTAGGCACAAAAGAAATACTTTATATAAGATGTGTTTTGGTCATTTAACCTTCAGAAGCACTTGAGAGGTACAGTAATAAAAACAGCCTTGTACTGGCATAAAAAAGGACTTGTGAATCAATGTATTCTAATTGAAGATACCTACTTTAGCCCACACACCTATGAACACCTGATATTTGACAAAGAGGCCAAAAATATTCAATGAAGAAAAGATAGTATTTTTTTTAACAAATAGTGTTGGCATAACAGGAAGATAGTATGTAGAAGAATGCAAATAGATCCAACCCTGTGACCATGCACAAAACTAAAATCCAAGTGAATTAAAGACCTCAACATAAACCCAGCTACACTGAACTTGATAGAAAAGAAAGTAAGAAATACCCTCCAACACATTGACACAGTTGACTACTTCCTAAAAATAACACCTATAGCAAAGATACTAAGATCAACAATCACTAAGTAGGACCTCCTGAGACTGCAAAGCTTCTGCAAGGACAAGGACACAGTCAATAAGACAAAAACAGCACCCTACAGAATAGGAAAAGTTCTTCACAAACCCTACAAATCACAGAGTACTGATCTTCAAAATATATAGAGAACTCAGGAAACCAGAGAAGAGCCCAAAGCCCTAAATAACCCAACTGAAATATAGGGTTCAGTACTAAAAAGTGAATTCTCAGCAGAAGAATTTCAAATGGTTGAAAGACACTTAAAATATTTAGCCATCAGAGAAATACAAATCAAAATAACTTTGGCATACCATCTTATACCTGTCAGAATGGCTAAGATTAAAAACACAGATGACAGCCTATGCTGGAGAGGAAGTGGAGCAAAAGGAACACTCCTCCATTGTTGGTGGGAGTTTAAGCTTTATCAGCAACTCTGGAATGCAGTATGATGATTCCTCTGAAAAGTAGGAATCACTCTCCCCAAGGATCCAGCAATACCACTACTGGCCATATACTCTAAAGATGTACATTCTCACTCGAAAAGCATTAGCTAAACTCTGTTCATAATAGCATTATTCGTAATAGCTAGAACCTGGAAACAACCTAGATGACCTTCAACTGAAGAATGGACTGACAAACTGCAGTATATTTATACAATGGAGTATTACATAGAATTATAAAAGAATGACATCCTATAATTTGCAGGCAAATGGATGGATTTGGAGAACATCCTCCTCAGTGAGGTTTCACAAGCCCAGAAAGATAGGCATGGGATTACTCACTTGTCACGCGCAACCTCACCAGCAAGAAAGACGCAACACCAGATCCTTCTCTCTGCAGTTTATTCAGGCATTTTTAACAATCTAATTTCTTCTGACGAACAACCCCAGGGGGGAAGCCTGCTCTTAGCTAAATACCCTCAGGGCTTCCAATCCAAGATAGCCATGTGGGTATCACCAATAGGCTCAGATACGCAGAAGCAAGCCAGATCCTTGGCCTTAGCCAAATATGGTGTTGTTTACCACGGAGAGCACTCAAGCCCAGTGCCATCTTAAGGTGTAGCTGTATGCAGCTCTCTACAGTTCCCTCTTTTTAATATAAAAGCAACAGGCAAGAGTAAAGGCCTGATCTCTGTAGTGCAAAGAAACTTGTACTAATGCTTCTCCAGGTGTACTCCACCCAGACAACATCAGACCCATCCGATACCCCTTTTCACAGAGGGGGGAATGTGGGTATCAACCTGCATGCAATCAGGCATACTCTTCTTGGGTTCCGGACCCCAAGTGCAGTGAGCAAGCCTCACATCCTGTGCTAGAAAAATTAACCTTTCAAGGTAGCCAGCCAAACATGAGGGGACTGTCCCATCTCCAAGGCAGCAAAGGCTTGTAGAATCACGGCTGCATTAAGGCGTAGAGTGAACCTAATATGGCAAATGCACCACAGGCACATTAGGAATTTCAGCATCATCAGGCCAGCCAAAGCTCCCACTCCCACCCACTCTTTAAGGTGGCCCATAGCGGTAGAAATCAAGGAAGACAGTCCTTCTGCCAGCCCAACATCTATCCAAGTTGAATTCACCGTGATAATAGCCACTCTCAGCTGCTCCATCAGGTGATTGATTTCTCCTGTCCAATTACCTAAAAGATAACTAGACAATTCCTTAGACAAGCTTACAGCATGAGTAAAATTCTCATACTATATGCTGGTAATACACAGCCCTTGGAACTTCCATTCACAGCCAAGCTGGGCCAGCTGCCACAATAGCAAATCTAAACTCACTAGCATTCCAGCATTGAGAATAAAAACAACTGTCACTAGAACAAGTGCTGAAAGCAAACTGACTTACAATAAACATAAAAGGAGGAATAACACACACAGGTGTAGGCTCATATTAACAAGAGAATAATTCTTAGCTAGTAAGCAATTACTCCCTAGAGTTCAAGGATAAGAAGTGAAATTGCATGTAAAATTTCGCAATCCAAAAATCCTCCTTTAATCATAAGTAAAGCTTCAGCATATAAGCAACTATCATTAATCCCACATAAAAGGCAATTATCAAAAAGATTCACTTTCATTCTCACCTAGTCATGACTCTTATTAACCCTCAGCCCATGCAGGTTTAAGAGGCAAAGGCACCAGCCTAGTTCTGACTGCCTTCCATGCCTCCAGGCTGAAAGAGCATCCTTTTCTAACCTAGCCATACTATCTGTAATACAAAGTGTCTAGAGGGTAGGTTAGCACAAAGTAAGAAGAATGCATACATCTAAAGAATAATTCCTGTCTGCCAAAGAACAGAGCCACACTCTGGGAAAGGAAAGCAAGCAGCTTCAAGGTCTGAAAAAGATTTGCATTAAAAGACAAAAAATGTTGATTTGGTTTCTGCTGAGAGGGCGGGGCAACTGCTCCTCTGCTCTTCACTTGAGCTGTCAGTTTCAATTAGCAGGAGGTCATTGTCTCTGTCCCAGGGAGTCTGCATCCTGTGGAAAAACACAAAAAGACCCTCTCCCCCATACCAGAAATGGATCTGGTCTAAGTTAAGTGCCATCTGCCAGATTTTTTCATTGATCCTGAGATAAGGCCACATTGCTAATCCCCTAGTATTTATCAGCTGCAGTAAGGGACTGAGAATCTAGTTAAAACATTTAAAATATAATAAATGATGGATAAATAGCCTTTAGGCGTGGCTGCATACTCTCTCTTTGTAGTTTTAAGACAAACTTTAAGAGTGCAATGAGAGTTGCTTCCACAATTGTCAGACCCATAAAAATTATAAGAAATTTCAGTTTTCAGCTCAAAATTTGGCAAAGCTGAATTACTTTTGGAAACTCTATAAGCAACAGTTTTAACATCCATAGCTTGTTTCCAGAATGTGCAGAGACAAAAAGTTAAGATGAAAACAATTATCAACAGAAACATGGACATAGACCATCCTTCCAGAGGAGGGAATATGAGTAACATCCCTCTGTCAAATATAATTTAGAAGCAAAATGCCCCAAGGATTTATTTCAAAATAGGTTATTGACAGAAATTCTGTACACAAAGGACTATTTGACTATTTAGATGTCTTGGTCCTTTTTGATCTTGAAATGAATTTTCAAAGATCCAGTATTAAGATGAAATCTATTAAATAACTGTCATCCCCACCCTCCACATAGGGAGGGGGAGCCGAAGGACAACTCCCGGTGGCCTTGGTAAATGGAACCACTTCTGCCTAGAACTAATCCACAGGTTTTGATCCTCTGTGGAGATAAAAACAGAAACTCTTTTCCCAAGCAACATATTCTTATAAACAGATTTCAATGTCAAGATATCTTTAAAATATAAGTATTGGTTTAACTTAGCAGCCTTTGCAATCAATTGCCTTTTTGCAATTAGCTCATCGAAAGTTAAAAAACTAAAAGAATACATAATTACCTTAATCTAGACTCTGTATTTATCTGTTATCTTTTGTGGCTTTTTTATCTTTGTTTTCTTCTTCGTTTGGAGGTTTTGAGAGTCTAAATCTGTTTTATTGATAATTTTAACCATTTTCCAACACAAAGAGCTTTAAAAACATTGGTATCACTTTAAATGCTGACTCTCTTTTCAAATGTCTGTATCACTTTAATTGCTAAAATGTTGGTATCACTTTAATTGCTGACTCTGCTAGAGACTTGTTCACTTTAAAATCTAGTGTTTCCTCATAGCGATTACCCTGCATGTCCTGAAACACTGGGCAGGCAAGCTGCAGCTCTGATCTCACTTCTTGCCAGACCTTTAGAATCAAAGGAACGATTACACTTGGCCCCTCCTCCATCTTTATAGGGTGGTGGACCAGAAGGCATAGGTCTGTGGCTAACACTGAGCAAAGACTCTTTTATTCCCTCCTTCTTCTTCCAGACCAACCTAACTAGCTCCTCCTCCTCTTCTGAGCTCTGTCCTTGCAGATTTGAGATATCAAGGGCCTCTAAGTCAGGATAAAGTCCTCCCTTTCTCCTCCCTTGCTCATCCCTCAAGCTTCCTGTTTCTTCAGAACACTCCTCCTTCAACTGGGCTAAAGCTGCCTGTCCTTCCTCCAGCACTGCAACACATCTCTGATCTTCTAGGCATCCCCTAATCAACTTCCAAGTGGGTCTTACCCCTGCCTTAAGCATTCCCTGCTCATAGACAAAATCTAGGTCCCTTCCTAGTTTCTCCCATGAAGCAACTGTAAGATTGCCAGACACTGCAAACCACGGTGCAACTAAATCACATTCCTGTAAAAATCTTTCTGAAATACTTGCCTTAATTTTACGATCCTTAGAATGTAGCAGCTCATGCAGAGCCAAAAAAATTGGATGTGAGGTTGAAGACCCCATCCTTGCATAACCTTTACACCTTATTTTAAAAATCTTTTCTGAGCTTTTACCAAAGAGCCCCAACTTTGCTCTTGCTTTTACATTCAACTTTGAGCTCAATTTTGCAACTATTATTACTGACACTTTGAGCCAAAACTGCAGTTACTGTTACCTTGAGCTCAAGGTTGCCATGCATCCACAGCTACAAGATATTACACCCACTCATCAGTGAGGTTGCCATTCGTCCACAGCTACAAGAGGTTACACCCACTCGTTGGTGAGCTCCCTCTTCTCCGCCTTATCTACATAGGTCGGAGCTACCCCACTTTAACCTCAGATCCCACTTTACCTGGGACTTACAGGTGCACCCCCACTCCCCCACCCCCGACTGCAGAGAGTTCTGAATCCTATCGTTTATTGGTGCAAGTGTTGTTCTTGTTCCCGGGTTTCGGCACCACTTGTCACATGCAACCTCGCCAGCAAGAAAGACACAACACCGGATCCTTCTCTCTGAAGTTTATTTGGGTCTTTTTAACAATCTAGTTTCTTCTGATGAATGACCCTGAGAGGAAGCCTGTTCTTAGCTAAATACCTTCAGGGCTTCCAATCCAAGACAGCCACATGGGGATCACCAATAGCCTCAGATATGCAGAAGCAAGCCAGATCCTTGGCCTTAGCCAAATATGGAGTTGTTTACCATGGAGAGCACTCAAGGGCAGCGCCATCTTAAGTTGTGGTTTTACACAGCTCTCTACACTCAATCATAGGTAGATTTTAGACAAAAAGCAAAGAATACCCAAGCTGCAAACTACAACCTATGAACAGCTTGGGACCATAAGGAACTTAATTAAACATCCAGGGAATCCCCTAGGAAGAGAAAATAGAGAAGATCTCATTAGCAAATTGGGACCATAATAGGTATTGACCAAAGAGAGATGGAAACAAATAATGAGAGAAGATTGTTGAGTGAGAGGAGCCGAGAAAGAACGAGAGAAAAAGAGGTGATATCTTGAAGAAGAAAGCAAATGTGGGCTTGGAATCAGTCTGGGTGCTAGAAAAATCCCCAGGAACCCACAGGATGTTGTTGGCTAGGATTCCAAACAAGTGGAATGGGTGCCTAAACAGTACTTCCCGTATAATCAAACAAATATCCACCCTACCAGTCATCACAGAATCTAAACCTAACAATGAATGATTGTGGAGGCAGAGATGCATGGCTGAACACTGGGCAGAGTTCCCCTTTCAGCTGTAGAGTGGAGGAAAAGGACCTATGTGAGCAAGGAAATAGGGAGTATGAGGAATAATCCCACAGAGATGGCTGCCTGGGGCTTTAGGGAGCACACTGAATCAAGAAGAGTTCTTAAGGAACCATAGGATAAAGAGTGAGACCCACTATGAGTAGGCAACTGTTAATTGGCATGGGCAGTATGTAGAGTCTTGAAGGAAGAGATCAGACTGTGATACTGTAAATGAGCTGGCACCTTGGAGCCCAATCCATGCAGAGGAGTGCCTAACTCAGCCTTGAAAATGGGATGAGAAAATCTGACCTGCCTGGAGTGGACAAACCATGCTGAACTGACCCACCTTGTAACCTCCTGCTTTTTTGGGGGAGAGGATTGGTGTATGGGGTGGGGGGAGGACACATACAAACATATATATATATATATATATATATATATATATATATATATATATATCACCTGATAAACTAGGTATCAGTGGCAACTTGTTTTCATAATGAAAATAGGAATGTGGGGGAAATATGTTCATAATTACCATGTATGTAACAGAGAAAGCTGAAATTTAAACTTGGTTCTCTATAGATTGATAAAGTAAGCAAAAACTGGTATAAGATGATTAATGAAGAAAAGCCAGTCTTATTTCTCAAGCAACTTTTTACTATTCACAAACTTTATCACACACACACACACACACACATACACACAAACACACACACACACACACACACAGAGTATTATTATTTTGAGAGAACTGTTAAAACAAGAAATATGAAATGTTCCCACAAATGACAAATAAGAAGCTAAATAATGGGATGGGCAATTGTTGTGCATGCCTTCAATCCCAAACCTCAGCAGGCAAAAACAGGTGGATCTCTGGATCTCTGTGACTTCAAGTACAGACTTGATTACAGAGTAAGTTCCAGGACAACCTGTGATGTTATCCAGACAAACCTTGTCACAAAAAAAAAAAAAAAAACAAAAACAAAATAAGCTTAAGATGTGTGGAAAGGCATATTTATGTTCTAAAAGTCTAAGAAGATGATATCTATTTGTCAATTTTCAAAACTACAGGTTCCTCTTAAAGTGATTTTTTGGGATCTTATTTTGTTATAGCAAGGAATGATCCTGATGAACCATATTTTCTATTGTGATTTAAAATACAGTTTCAGAAAGAAGCTGATTTCACTGGCATAAACTCCTATTGTGATATGTTCTGTTTAGTTTAGAATGTGGATATGATGCTGGAAGAACTGAGCCATTGTATGATTATGAAATAATTGTTGGTTTCACATGTGAGAAGAGACACACTTACATGCACTCACACTATCAAGGCCACATGAGGGTTTATTTAAGAGAGTTTCCAGGAGGGTTAATAAACAGAAAAGCAAGACAGGAGGAGAGAGCTACCAAAACATGGTGTCTCTTTTTAAGAGAAGGGGTGTGCATGGGTTTACATAGTCATGTTTAGGTGCGAGCCTCCATATGCATCTAGGGAGGTGCTTTTGTAAGCAGTGCTGCATGGGTTTATGATGCCACACCCAGGGGCATGCCTCCGTATGAGGTGCATCCCACAGGAGCCATGTTGGTTTAACCACATGGAGTGTCAAGCATACTTATTTTTCATATATATATGAAAACAAAGTCTGGAATGCTGGTTTATAGCCATGCCCCCACTTGCAAGGAATTGTTACAAAGTCTGTTCCATAGGCATGCCTAAGCTTTAAAATCCACAACCATGTGGAAGACTCTTCTTTTTTCTTCTTTGCCTCCCTGCTCTTTCTGTCTTCCCTCTCCCCCCCCCCCACTTCTTAATAAACCTCATATGGCTTTCTTGCAGAGTACGAGTTCTTTTTATGTGTGAAATACTAACAATAATGAAAGAAAAGATGTTGCTTCAAAGTAAACAGAAAGTCAGAAGGTGATGGAGAACTGGTTGACATTGTGGAACTTTCATTTCATCACAGGATTTTTCATTTTAAACTATGGACTCTAAGTTATCAAGGAGAAAGCATCATAAAGTTTCAGAGTACAAACACCAAATTTAAGAGGCCTTGGTTAGAAGTCTGGCTCTGCTCTGTCAGTAAGATTTTAGGCAAATTGTTGTAAATCACTGTTTATCTATCTGAGAATAGAAGGTTGACATCATTAAGAATATACACTAAGGTAAACCATGCCTCCAAAAAAATATAAGAGCTTACAAATAACTGCTATTCCTATTATAATTGTTTTTTCACTTGTTACCTATAGATAATTGTAACCTTTAGATTACAGACTCTCCATGAAATCTTCCTTTATATAATCCTAAGCCTGGAAAAAAATCTGCTTTAGTAAAATAAGTAGTTTTTTCAATGGTGAATTATCTTCTTTTAAGGCAATATAAATAACAATAGACTCCAAAGAGCAGTGTGACTTGAGAGAAATCAAACCTCAACTAACTGCAAACCAGAAACTTTCCTAGGATCACTTGTTTCTACCAACTTCTATATATTTATGTCTCATTTTTGTGTGTATGTGAATATCTGTGTCTGGGAGCAAGTTTATGCATGAATGTCTATTGTAGAGAATAAACAGTTCAGAATGATATTATAAAAGTAAAATATCTCTGTTTTTGAGACAAGGTATTTCACTGGCTTGGAATTAGTTACATAGATAATATCTCCAGGATAGAGAGTCCTAGATAACAGCTAAGCCTCCTGTCCCCTGAACTGTGATATATTCTCCAGCTTTGCTTTTTTTTTTAACCTGCATTTGGAGATCAATCTCAGGACTTCCATAACAACATAACATGCATATATACTGACTAAGCTTACTTCCATATATCTATCTGTCTATCTATACACACACACACACACACACACACACACACACACACACACGGAGAAAGAGGGAAAGAGAGAGACACAGAGAGAAAGACAGAGAGAGAGAGACAGAGAGAGAGAGAGAGACAGACAGACACAGACACAGAGAGATTAAGGTTCTAGAAAATTTTGTTTCTAACAATGGATTTATTTCTTGTTTATTGATGTCTATCTTCTCACTTTGTTATCAAGACCTGTTTGTGCAAGTGCAAGAAATAGACACAGATCAAAGGAGTGAAAAAAATAATAGAACAATAGAGGAAGGAGCTGGAACACACAAACAAATCATTATAGAATCTTTTATAAGGCATTGATTTATCAAATTATGGTTTCACCTGGATGGTGTCAATACAAGTTAATTACTTCCTTAAAATCTGAGTTTCCACATAAAATTATGGTAGCACACTTGTCCTTAGTGAATTCAAAGACAGAAAATGCTTAATATATGGGTTAAGTACAAAATTTTTACCCTGCATTACTCTAGTTAGTAATGATGCAACAAAGACCCACATGCATGCTTTGTTCACTATCTCAGAAAACTCATTTCACCACCAAATTCTAGGGTTTTCTTTTGGTATTTTGCAGTACCTACATAGATACTGATTGTATTGAAAGCCTCTCTAAAATTGCATCATTTTATACTTAAAATAATTATAGGGGATGAATTATCATTGAATATTGTTAAAAACATATTGTAATAGCATTCTAAAACTAAAGAGCTCGAATCTGTCAGGGCAATTTACAATTTACTAGAGGGAGATGGGCAAAAACAAATGAAACAAAATGGGAAAATAATTGTGTAAAGAAATTGAAAACTTAAGGTATCTTAAATATAGTCTTTAAAGAAAATGCATATACTAAAAAAATCAGACAAGTATTCTCTGAAAACATAATATGCAAGCTATAAATTTAGTGATGTGAAGGGTTTGGACAGCCACCATTAGTATATCTGAAAGAAAAAAGATATTATAAGCAGGAGAGGGACTAAAGAAGAATTGTGTGAGCCAGGCCTGGTGTGGTATGCATGGAATCCCAGTTGCATAGAAAGTTAGTTACTTCTTGAACTATCTACTAATCATGAAAAACTGTCTTAAAACAATTATTTAAAATTGGGCTGAAGTATACATCAGGTATACACCACAGTTCTAGGATATAGAAAGCCTTGGATTCGATTTCTAGTACCATAAGAAATGAAATAACAAAATAAAAGATTTGAGCTTGTAATAGACCTTATTCACTGTAGGAAAAAGAAAAAGAAAGTCAATTTAACAAAAAAAATAAATTTAGATTAACAAAGCTGTTATTTTCCTAACAGGAACTAGATTAGTCACATACTGGTTTCTTACTAAATCACTATGAATATTTCAGTGGCAAAAAGGGAAAGAAAACAAACAAACAAAAAACCCACTATTGAGCATATACCCAAAAGACTCACATTCACAGTCCAAAAGCATTAGCTCAACTTTGTTAGTACCAGCATTATTCATAACAGCAAGAACCTGGAAACAACCTAGATGTCCTTCAACTGAGGAATGGATTAACAAACTGTGGTATATCTACGCAATGGAGTACTACTCAGCACTAAGAAAAAATGATATTCTAAAATTTGCAGACTAATGGATCGATTTAGAGAATATTCTCCTGAGCAAGGTCTCACAAACCTAGAAGGATAAGCAGGGGATGTACTCACTCATTAGTGGACTTTAAGCAAAAGAATTCTTTATTTTCATCGATAGATGATGGGTGAATAAAGTGATGTAACACACACACACACACACACACACACACACACACACAAAAAAAAACAAACCAAAACACACACACACATAAACAAAAAACAAACAAAAAAACAAAAAACAAACCTCTGGCTTGACTGTAGAAGGGTTGCTTAGCAGAAATTTGCGGTGGCCATAGTGTATCTATGGGCTTTAGCTGTTATGTACAGGGCTTTCTTCAATTGTAACTGAGCCTAACCTGGCTTGAGAAGCTTTAGATTTTATTTTTTAAGTTTCATGTGTTTTAGAGAAAAGAGAAGTTTTATTACTCTATGGGTTTTTTTGTTTTGTTTTGTTTCGCTATTCTGAATGTTTTTGCTTTTTGATATAAAGTTTGATATTGATTTTCCAAAAACAACAAAAAGAAACAAAAAATAAATAAAATAAAATTAATTAGATTGTAAAAAAAAAGGTAGCTTATGAAAATTTTCTGTAGTTGAATGAAGGCATAATTCTCTAATAAACATAGAAGACATGTTTTCTAAAATGTTTGCTATTTCCCCAAGCAAGTCAAACCAATAAGACTAAATAACCACACTATAATTATACTACGATAAGTGTTACATTGGTAGTTATTGGATTGAAACAAACTGAAAACTAAAGAATAAACAAAAGCATAAGAATAAAAACCATATTTAAATTTAAATTTTAAATTTGGTTTTTAAATTGAAATTTAAAAATGACCAGTGTTAAAGGTATCACACATTAATATTTGTATAATGAATTGAAGTATCACATAAAAAAGTTAAATCTACTTAATGGTAGCAATAGCAAAATAGCTATTTTGAGAATTAAATAGGATTTTTTTCTACAATGCTATTTACCATATCAAACCTTGACTTCAGATTTTCTTATGTAGCAATATAAATAACCATATTAGTTCTTTTTTTTCACAGTATAAATTATTTTATTTTTACTCTGTACATTATTTATGTCTTCACAGCAACACATATCAAAGATTTCTGTATTTTTACATTAGTATTTTCTAGGTGCCAAAAAATATTTTTCCATTTATAAGGTATAATGTTTTGGTCAATTTTTAGTTTATATGCACTGCTTGACACTCTATAGCTTAGAAAAAAAATGTGTACAAGCTTGCATGTGAACCTTTTGTGCCTTATAAGGAAATGGTGCTCTACTCAAATTTTTTTCTGCTAAGCACATTGTAATGCAAAGCACTTTCTTTTCACAGCTTAGTGTCTGTTTATATTTTAAAAATAACAGGTTTTCCTTTGCTTCCTTAAATCTTGCTGTATTCTTTTATTTCTCTATTTTTTTCCTGCACTAGAAACTGCTTCAATAATTAAGAGCTGCCTGCTGTCTGCTATATCTGTAAAATAGAAAGCATTTCAAAGATGGATCTGCTATAAAACAAATAAGAAGCTGGCAAAAGCTGATAGAGTCAAGTATTTCAGATCTCTGTATGCTAACGAAGACCTTAGAACAAAGGAGTACTTAACAAAATGACCATTTTCAGATATATTAATTTGTGGTATAGCCGTCTCTAAGTAAGAACTTTAATGATCATATTTTTTGGTCTTGGATTTTTGGTAATTTTTGTTGTTTAAGGATTGCATGCATGTTTATAGGATGTTATGATCAAATCAATCCACCTCCAATTCTCTTCTTTCCAATTTTTGTCCATCCCTCTACCACTTATTACTACCAACTTCACACGCTTTGTTTTCCTTTTAAACAAACTGAATCTAGTTAGTATTGTTTGTATGTATGGTGGCTTTTCAGGAGTCTCATCTCTGAAAAAACTGACTCTCTTTTAGAAGACATCATTGCTTCTAACTTCGTAGCTAAATTTAGAGCTTTATGAGTCAATCTCACATCCACATCCTTGCTTAAATTTTAATTAGCCAGGTTAATCATACACACATTTTGTGTGGTCACGTGTACAATAGCCCTGCCATGTAATGAAATATTATTTCATGGCAGATGTGCACTGCTTCAGGGTCTTCCAGTATTTCTGCCCCACTTCTGAGATGATTCTTGAGACTTAGTGTGAGGCTGGTTGTTGTAATACATAAAGATAGGGCATGCTGAAGACAAGGACATAAATTTTGGTTACAGTCAGATTCTAACTTACTAACTGATACTTGTGAAGATTCAGCACCTTGATTTCTGGAACTTCAGATGAGTCACCATTATCAACTATTACAAGGAAAGTTATGGCAATTTTAGTTGTGTTTTGTTTGCTTGTTTTGAAACAGCCTCTCCTTATTTGTTCCTGGCTGGCCTTAAACTTACTATGTAGACCAGGTTAGACTTCCTGAACTCAAGAAAACAGGCCTGCTTAAGTTCTCAATCACTGTGATGACAGGTTTTTTTTATTTTAAACCAAACCCAGCCAAGATCATTATCAATTATGTAATATATGAGAATATATGAAAAGCTAAAAATAAAGAGTTCAAAGCCTTTATCCCTAAAGAATAAAAATAAGATGGCAATACTACATTGTTGATTTATTATACACTCTATAAAGTATTGAATTATCTTGCCACACTCTTTAAATAGGTGCCAGTGTAAGTGTGTGTGTGTGTGTGTGTGTGTGTGTGTGTCTGTGTGTAGTTCAAGACAACTCACAATTTTGAGGTCAGAGGATAACTAATCTTTTTCCATCTGCATGTGGGTCCTAGATTTCAAAATCAGGTAATAAGCTGTGAGAGTAAATTCATCTTGCTACTGGACCTGAAAGACCTTAATATCAACCACTCAAGGGTTAGAAAATTACAAATGTGGCATAAGGTACTATGTTAAATAGAAGAAAAAGAAATTTCTTCTTCTATCAGAAAAAGGGATAAAGCCTACTTGATTGTGGTGGATGATATTTTTATATGTTTTTGTATAAAGTTTGCCAGAATTATGAAAAACTGTAAATGTCATTCATCATATAAACAAACTTTGAGGAAAAAAAAAAACATTTGATCATATCCTTAGATGCTGAAAAAGCCTTTGACAAAAACTAACACTCCTTTATGATAAAAGCCCTGGAGAGAACAGGAATACAGAGAAAATATCTAAATATAACAAAGGTGATTTACAAGGAGCCAATGGCCAACATCAAACTAAATGGAGAAATACTCAAAGCAATCACTAAGATCAGGAACTAAACAAGGCTGTCCTCTCTACTCTTATCTATTCAATATTGTTCTCAAGTTTTAGCTAAAGCAATAAGAGAACAAAAGAAGAGTAATGGGATACAAATTGGAAAAGAAAAATTGAAACTAAATAAGCAGATGATATGATTGTATTCATAAGTGATCAACAAAATTCTACCAGGGAACTTCTAGAGCTGATAAACAACTTCAGCAATATAGCAGGATACAAGATTAACTCAAAGTAATCAGTAGCCCTTCTATACACTAAAGGTAAAAGGTCTGAAAAAGAAATAAGGGAAACATTACCCTTCATAACAGCTGCAAATAGTATTAAATACCTTGCAGTAGATATAACCAAAAAAGTAACACATCTATTTGACAAAAATTTTAAATCACTTAAGAAAGAAATTGAAGAGGATATCAGAAAATGGAAAGCTCTCCCATGTTCCTGGATAGGTAGGATCAACATAGTAAAAATGGCAATCCTACTAAAAGCAATCTACAGATTCAATGAAATTCCCATCAAAATCCCAACACAATTTTTTTTACATACTGTGAAAGAACAATACTCAATTTTATTTGGACTAATAGGAAAGCCAGGACTGCAAAAACAATTTTGTTCAACAAAAGAACCCCAGGAGGTATCACCATCCCTGACTTCAAGTTATACTATAGAGCTACAGTAATAAAAACAGCCTAGTAAGGGCATAAAAACAGGCTTGTGGATTAATGAAATCAAACTGAAGGTCCTGACATTAATCCCAAATCCTGTAAACATTTGATCTTTGACAAAGGGGCCCAAAACATTCAATGGAAAAAAAGACAGTATCTTTAACAAATGGTGTTGGCATAGCTGGATGGTAGTGTGTAGAAAAATATAAATAGATCCAAACTACCATACTGCACAAATCTCAAATTCAAGTGGATCAAAACCTCAACATAAACCCAGCCACACTGAACTTGATAGAAAAGAAAGTGGAAAATACCCTCCCATGCATTGGCACAGCTGACCACTTTCTAAATATAACACCAGTAGCATACACACTAAGAACATCATTCAATAAGTGGTACCTTGTGAAACTTAGAAGCTTCTGTAAAGCCAAGGACACAGTCAAGAAGACAAAATGACAGCCTACAGAATGGGAAAAGATTTTCTCCAATCCTACCAGTGACAGAGGAATGATCTCAAGAAATTAGAGCCCAAAACCTTGAACAACCCAATCAAAAAATGGGGTTCTTTGCAGAACAATTACAAATGGCTGAAAGACACTTGAAAAATTGCTTGACATCTTTAGCCATCAGAGAAACACAAATCAAAACAACTTTGAGATACCACCATATACTTGTCAGATTGACTAAGATAAAAGACACAGATGGCAGCCTATATCAGAGATGTTGTAGAGCAAGGGGAACACTCCTCCATTGTTGGTGGGAGTGTCAGCTTGTTTAGCCATTCTGGAATGTAGTATGGCAGTTTTTCAGAAAAGTGGGAATTACTCTCCAGAAATATCCAGCAATACGACTACTGGGCATATACCCTAAAGATGCACTTTTTTACCCCAAAAGTATTAGTTGAACTATTCATAGCAGCATTATTCATAATAGCAAGAACCTGTCTAGATGCCTGTCACCTAAAGAATGGATTAGCAAACTGTGGTACAAGTACACAATGGAGTAGTACTCAGCAGTAAGAAAAAATGGTATCCTAAAATTTGGAGGCAAATGGATGGATTTGGAGAATATCCTCCAGAGCGAGGTATCACAATCCCTGAAAGAGAAGCAGGAGATGTACTCACTCATTATTGGACTTTAAACAAAAAACAAAGCATTCCTAAGCTACAGACCATAACCACCGAACAGCTTGGGATATGAAATACTTTAGACCATCACCTTGGACCCTATTTCCTCCAGAGGAACACTTGAGCCAATCCTGATGTTGAGATGAGGAAAGCAGATCTGCCCGGAGTAGAACTAAGCCATCTTGGTACCTTGGAACCTCCTGCCCTTACTGGGGAGAAGATAAAGAAATAAGAAGAGAGAGTGTCTGGGACGGGCAGAGGGGCAAAGGAGTTTGAACATGGGGATACATGCATAAACAATGAGAGTTTATTCATAATAAAAAAAGGGAAAAGACTCAGAAATTAAAAAAAAAAAGAAAATAATGAAAAAGTGAATGGGAACCAAACAACTTAATGGTTTCAGCTGACATTCTTTACAATTTGACTATAACATTTTTAGCTTTAAAAAGGTTCTGGTTACAATACTTTTTCTTTTTTTCTGAAAAATGCCATTATTCACACAGAAGTTTTCATCAGGGAAACATGATATTGAAGGAGATAACATGAATTAAAAATTATGGCAAAACTGTTTCTTCATGGCAAATATTCTGCTGAACTTATTAGTTACTGATGTGGTAAGATAAGGTTTGTGATAGTAAGAACACATATATTGATCAATTTTTGTGGTTGTACAACCTATTGTGTCAAGTATTTGAAACTCTCTTTTTTGGCATATTTACATTAATGGTTTTATGTCTTGGAGAATTAATTTTATGAAGAATTGTAGAGTATTGTTTTAAAAATATTTTATTATTTTAATTATGTGTATATGTGTACATATGTGAGTGCATGTATATATTTGTGAGGAAGTGAGTGTATATTCCTATGTGAGGCAGATATGTTGGATTCCTGCAACTGCAGTTACAGGCTTGTGTGTTGCCCAGCTTAAGTGCTTGGAACCCATGTCTTTTCCTTTATAAGTATAATACACACTCAACAACTGAGCAATCCCTTCAGCTCCTATAATGCTCTTTTTTAATTGTGCTAGCTTTCCTCTGCTGCTCTGAAATTTGTTTTTTAATACAGTTATTATTATTTTGAGTAGCATGTGCATAGCACATGTTCTCAATTTTATTTTTATTATAGTATTACTAATTTACCATAGATTGGCCTAGACTTTACTATGTAGCCCAAGCTGTTTTAAAGCTGTTCATCTTTTGGGGTAAAGTCTACCAATTTAGTGCATATATATGTATATGTATATATATATTTATATATCAGATAATAGTAACTTACATGTCTATCACCAATGATATGAAATAATTTTATGTCTGGTGAACAATACAAATCCAGTCTACTTGGAATTATAATAGTATATTAATTGTGCTCAACAGTAGTTATCCTTCTATATTTCTAGTGTCAAACACTAGAAATTATTCATTATATCTAGTAGTACTCCTGTATCTATTAATTATCCTCTTTTCCAACAAACACATATAAATAACTCCTATACATTCAATATTCTGTTAGTTCATTTGGGAATACAGTTAGAAGTGGGTAATTTGATTGCTATATTATACTATGATATTTTACTTAGGTTTTATAGGAAACTTCATACTTGTCTCCATGATGACTGTATTCATATTTAACCCAATATAAAGTAAATGGGAGTTCTTATTTCTCTACAATTTCATTATTTTTACAGTAAAACTTCTAATTGATATGACATAGTATATATCATTGTGGTTTTGACTTAATCTTTTCTGATTACAGTGTTATACTTGATTTTCATTTTTATTTTTGTCATGCTTAATTCATGTTTTACATTTGAATTTCTCTATCTTCTTAATTTAATTTAATTGATATTTTTGTGATGATATATTGCATATCAAATAAAGATGGACTGAAGATACGAGGACATAACCAATGACAGAGTTAGTCATTGTGCTCAGGCAGTGGTGACACACACCTTTAATCTTAGCACTTGAGAGGCAGAGGCATAGATTCATCTGGATCTCTGTGAGTTCAGGGCCTCTCTGGGGTATGTGAGATAAATCTAGTCAAAAAAAAATTAAAAAAGGAAGTGGTGGCACACACTTTTTAATCTCAGCACTTGGGATTCCTTGATTCTGCTTCTAGTACTCGGGGAAACACACATGCCTTTAATCCCAGCACTAAAAATTTTGAAAAAGGCTAGGAAGTAAAAGGAATATAAGGCAGGAGGAGACAATAGTTTGACCCTTCCAATTCAGCCTGTGATTTTCTTCCTTCCCTATTCAGTCAGAGGATTCATAGAGACAGAATCTACCCCCTTTAGCCTGACAAGTAAGCAAACTGAAAAGTAGATGTAGCTTGTTCCTTTGTCTCTCTGAACTTTCAGGTTTGGCCCAATATCTGGCTCCAGATTTTTATTACAAGGTCAATTATAATTCATGCAGCAATTTAAATAATTATTTTACATACTGACAACAGTTTGCCTCCTTTATTTACTTCAGTTTCCCCTCACCTCCCATCTACCCTTCCTCTTCCTTCTCTATTCAGAAAGGGGCAGGCCGCCTATGGGCTCAACAAAGCATGGTGCATCAAGTTGAGACACAATAGATCTAACCCTTATACAATACATCAAGGCTTGGATAAGTAATTCAGTGTGGGTACTAGTTTTCCAAAAGGCAGCTAAGCTCCAGGAACAAATCCTGATGTTGTGTCTAGGAGTCTTACAAACAGACCAAACTGTAAAATTGTCGCACACATCAGCCTTATATGGGATCCATAATGATTGATCCAGGATCTATGAGTTCCCATGAGCTCAGGTCAGCTGTCTCTGTGGGATCCTTCATAATGACCTTTACCCATCTGTTTTTTTTTAACTGGTATTTTTTTATTGTAACCCTACAATATTACTAACCATTTTTGGATTAAACATTTAGAAGCATCAAAGAGAAGACCATGCAAATTTCCTTTTTTAACAATGTATTATATAGTTTTCTTTTCTTCTTATTATGGATAAAGTCATATTTTTTATCAGTGTATCCCCTTGTTCAAACTCCCTTCCCCCTCCTGCCCCTCTCAGTTACTCTCTCTTCTCCCCATCACTTTGTCTCCTTCCCAGCAAAGGCAGGAGGTCCCAAGGTCCCAAGGTGGCTTAGTTCAGCATCCATTCCAGGTATATCTGCTTTCTTCACCCCAACACCCACCTGGTTCTTAAAACCTCTCTTTTCTTTCTTCAGGAGGGCTGAGTGCTGCCTCTGGTGCTTGATTGCTGATCTCTTCATCTGTTTACATCAGTTACTAGGAAATGGCTCTTCAGTGATGATTATGGTAGCCTGTATTGGAATGCTGGTGTTATTCAAGAAAATACTGGTGACCTCAGAAGATCCAGCTCCTGATGGGGTGTGACCAGGATCAATGGACCCGGGAACACCAACCTATGTGCCCTGTTTTGTTCCTGCTTTCTTTGGGAGGAATTGCCTTGTATCTGTGAGTCTTTGCTCAACCCTCTAATAAATATTAATCCTTGTATGATATATTGTATTTGAATAATTCCGGCAATAGTAGTCACCAACTGATAGCAGACCACTATTGCAAGGAGTTTAAGTTGCGATTATCCTGCTATATTCCTGGGGTTTTTCCTGGCACCAATGTTGTCTCTAAACCTAAAGTAACCCCATCAATGGAAGTTTTAATACTTTCTCATTCCCCTAACCAACCGTTAGTGACGGTTGGTGAACAAGTTTAGCATGGGCCTGCTTCCCTGAGGAATCTGTCCGCTGGGTGACAACCTAGGCTTACTGAATTCCATATCCCCCTTAGGTCTTGACAATGGGAAATAAGCCAAAAAGCATATCTCCATCTTCACCCTTAGTGTACCTGGTAGAGACATTAAAACCATTTAGCCTTTTGCCTTATCTAGATACCACCAAGCTTATCTGTTTTTTACACAAAAAAATGGCCCAATTATCCCTTAGATTACTCAAAATATCTGCCTAACAGCTTATCAACCCTGATATTTTATGGGAGCTAACTTTTACAAGTGCATGGGCAGATAGAAATGCTTTCTCCTATCTTCTTCTCTTTTCATACTTCAGCTCTACTTTCTTAAGAGTTTTCCTATTTCTTTTCATATCTCAAGTCTAAACTTTTCATTCTGGCTTTCTGTTCCTCTGTTACTGGCCACACAAATCCAGTTTTCCTTCTATGAAAAGTGACTGCCATAAATAAGATAATAAAAGTTTGCACCTTGCTTCCTCTGTCAAAACTTTCTCAGATAAATAAAAAATTATTTTTTTTATAAAATAAAAAATTAAGCTGTAGAGTAAAGGCGAGTTTGGAAGCAGACAAAACTCATGCAGATAAAATTCATTAGGTTTTTAAATGCCTCACATTTAAATGCACTCTCATAGTATACTAGACCCCAGAATGCATGACCTATTTTTTTACCCAGACATTGGAGCTAAAACTTAGACCTTGAGAGGAGACCTCAGGCAGACTTCACAGGCAAAAGATAGCTTTTAAAGTATATCATAGGAGAGATACTTCCTGTTGGCAAAAGCTGTCTGGTCAGCTACTGCCTTGCTCTTGCCCAGCCTCACAGAGGCAAGTTTAGGCCTTTTCCAGGACATTGTCAAGGAAATGCTGGTCTAAGTGAGTGCTCCCAACCCCTCATGGCAAGGAGACATTTCACAGAGATCACTCCCAACAGATCTAAGGTCTGCCCGTAAGCAATTGGTGCTGCCAAGGCTTCCCTAAGCTGACCAACCTCATTGCAAAGAGAGAGCCTTGAGTATCTCCTCTTAGACACTGAAAACCATATACTCAGTCCTGCAGGCAGGAGCTTTGGGGTCTCATCACTCTTTGTAGCTGCTCCATTGTCAGGATAAAATCAAATAATTTCAGCTTCATCAGACACTGCCACCTAATTATGTTTTTAGAGTTTTCACTATCACTCACTCACTTTTGGTCAAGCAAACCTGCCCCATACCCCTAATAAAAGAGATTTTTAACTTTTCATCACATTTTGCATGAATTCAGACTCCACCAAGTGCTCTAACCATCTCTATTCACCTTGCTATCTGCTTCAACCTGTCAGTTCCAGTCTTCCTGTCACCCAAGTGGACCACCAAGTATAAAACATTTCTCTAAAATCCCCTGTCTCTGAGTTTTTCATTCCAGCCTGTTTCTAAGACTTCATCTTACCAACTTTGTTTTCACCAACAAAGGGCTTCAAAGTATTTTGGCTCACCCCTCCCTACTTCACTTCTCCAGTCACTGCTTCTGGAAAATGAAAACAAAACCCAAGTGTCATTTTAAGAGTCAATACAGGCAAAATAGACCATTACTCCCTCCCTCCCCAGGACCAAAAGAAAAGAACCAGAAGCCATTTTAACATTTTTTTACATCTCCAGAACTAACAGAGTATACTCACTATATTATCACTTCTCAAAGTTATCTAACTAACTCATAATTTTCTTTTCAAGCTCCAGAAAATCAAAGTTTATTATTCCATGGATTAGTCTCATCTAGACTGCAGAAAATGAACTGCAGAATTCAACATACCAACATTAAAAATATAGTTCCCTGAAAAGATAAACTTTGCCCTTAAGACAGCTTGACGAAGCCTTGAAATCAGACGCCCCAGATCATTTTCCTCCTGCTCACCCCCCCCCAAATAAACCTGGTTTTCATTTATAATAAACAGAAAAGTGAGATGTAAGTATTCCTGGCCTTCCACGTGGTTGAGCCAACATGGCTCCTGTGGGATGCACCTCATAGGAAGGCATGTCCCAACCCTGGGTGTGGCTGCTTAAACCCATGGGGCACTGCTGTACAGAAGCATCTCCCTGGATGCAAACTGAGGCATGCCCTAAACGTGACTATGTGTACACCCCTTCTCTTAAAAAGAGATGCCCACATTTTGGTCTCTCTCTTCTTATCTCTTCCTGTCTTGCTTCTGTTTCTGTACCTGTCTTGGAATTCTGTTAGATAAACCCTCATGTGCCCTTGATAGCGTGATTGTGTGTGTGTCTTCTCACACAAGAAATTAACACTAACACCCCCATTACTACCACTTATGTCTCTAGTATACAAAGGAGATCTCTTCTATTTCCTCTTTGCAGGGAAACCTATGCATCTCTTTTTGAGCCTTACTTGTTATCTAGCCTCTCTGAGGCAGATTGTTGGTTGGTTATCCTAAAGTTTATACCTAATGTTGAGTTATGAGTGAATACATACCATGTTTGCCTTTCCGTATTTGTGTTACCCCACACAGAATTGTTTTTCTTGTTCCATACATTTACCTGCAAATTTTATTAAGTCATTGTATTTTTTTTTTTTTACTGCTGAGTAATACTCCTTTGTGTAACTGTACCACATTTTCCTTATCCATTCTTCAACTGAGGAACATTTAGGTTTTTTCCACATTCTGGTTATTTATGTAATATTGCTATGAACATAATTGAGCAAGTGTTCTGGTGGCATGATTGTTCATTTTGTTAGTACATGTCCAGGATTGGTCTTGAAATAGATTGATTTCTAGGTTTCTGAGAAATTGCCATATTAATTTCTAAGTTACAGTCTCACCAGCAGTAAAAGAGTGTTTGCCTTACTCCATATCACCAGCAAAACAAGCTGTTATCAACGTTTTTGACCTTAGTCATTCTGACAGGTATAAGATTGTATCTTAAATTCATATTGATTTACACTTCTCTGATGACTAAGGATTTTAAACATTTTTTTAAAAATATATTTCTGCCATTTGCAATTCTTCTGTTTACAATTCTATGTTTTAGATATACATGTCATATTTTGAAGTAGAATTATTTGATATTTTAATATCTAGTTTCTTGGGTCCTTTCTATGTTTTGGAGATCTACCCTCTGTTAAATGTAGAGTTGATGAAGATATTTTCCCATTCTGTAAGCTGTTGTTTTTGTCTCATTGAAAGTCTCTTTTGCTTTACAGAAACTTCTTAGTTTCAGGAGGTCCCATTTACTGATTGTTGATCTCAGAGTCTGTGCTAATGGTATATATTTATGAATTAGTCTACTGTGCAAATTCATTCAAGGCTATTTTCCAATTTCTTTCTTTTTTATATTTTTTATTATTATGAATAAAGATTTCTTATCTTTCAGGTTCAATGTAACTATATTTATGTTGAAATCTCTGATCAACTTGGCTTTAATTTGAATCAGGGTGATAGACTTAGATCTATTTGGAGTTTTCTACATGCAACCATCTAGTTATTCCAGCAGCAATTGTTGAATATGTGGTTTTTTCATTGTATAGTTTTTTGGCTTTTTTGTTAAAAATCATATTTTTATATGTGTGTTGATTAATGTCAGTATCTTTAATTTAATTCCATGGTTTCACATGTTTGTTTTTATGCCAATGTCAAGTTGATTTTATTACTCTAGCTCTATAGTAGATGGTAATACCTCTGCAAGTTTCATTATTGTACAGGATTGTGTTAGCTATCCTGCATTTTTTTGTTTTTTTATGAAAGTGAGTGTTGCTCTTTGAGCTCTATGAAGAATAATGTTGAGATTTTTGATGGAGATTACATTGAATCAGTAGATTGTTTTGGTAAGATTGATGTTTTCATTATGTTAATTTTAGCTATTCATGAGCATGGGAAATCTTTCCATTTATCAATATCTTATTCAGTTTTTTTCTTTTAAGACTTAAAGTTTTTGTCATATAGGGCTTTCACTTTTTTGGTTAGTGTTATCTCAAGATATTTTGTATTATTTATGGCTATTGTAAAAGGTAATTTTTCAAAATACTTTTTCCAACCTGCTTATCTTTTGTTTTCACTTTTAAAATTTTTATTTTTACTTTTGTGTACTTATGTGCCTCTGAAGTTTATATGTTTTTTATATAGGTATTTACTTTGTTCAGTTAGTTATCCTAACATATTTTATTTTATTTGTAGCTCTTGTAAAAGGTGATTTTCCCTGGTTTCTTTTTTAGCTCATTTATTACTTGTATATAGGGAAGAGAGCTTGAACAAGGATATACACAGATAAAAAATATGACTTTATTCATAATAAGAAAAAAGAAGAGCTACCAACCTAAAGAATGGAATGTGTGTAAAGATACAAGAAGCCTACTAAGGGGGTTTCTCAATGTGGAACTTTGAGAGGTCTGGAGAAGCAGTATGCACATGGTTCTGCCATTAATTATATTGCCCTAAACAAAGTACAGAAGAAGCTGCAGCTGAGTCTGCTTGATTTCAGGGGGCTATGTATCCTGAAAAACATTCATCCCTATAAACACAAACATAAGTAGAAAATGAATGAGGATTCCACAGCAGCACAGACATTTTACCTTATCAAAGACATTACATTCCTGCTCCATGAGCCCATTATCAACAAGTCTTCGGAGTACAGGTTCTTTGTTTGGAAGCTCCCCAAAGCCTATGAGAAGAGGGAGTGGAATGCTATGGAGGACCTGAAGGACAATAACCCCAGCTATAAACTTGACCATATTGTCAAGGAGTAGTATCCCACACACACCAATGCTCTGAGGAATCTTGATGATGCCTTGTCAATGGGTTTTCTCTTTTCCACCTTCACATGGAGAAGCAAGTGCCATGTGCAGATCATTCAGCTGTGTTGACAGTTCACTGTGGAGTTTCTGTAATATGTTATTGCTGCCCGAGCCCTGAACAAGATCTTCCTGTCTATCAAAGGCATTTACTATTAGGCTGAGGTGCTGGGAAAGCCCATCATAGGGATTACACCATATTCTTTCTTCCATGATCATCCAACAGATGTGGACTACAAGGTACTGACCACTTTCCTGGACTTTGTCAAATTCCATCTTTATCAGTCACTCAATTTCACTACCCACCCAAGCCTGAAGGTCATGCCCAAGCAGAAAAATAGATCAGCAAGGACACATATGCACTGGACTCTGAGAGCTCTTTGGAGAAAATAATAACTCTCGTTGCCAGCCTGGCCTAAGTGGTAGTGCATACTATAGAGGAGGCTGAGGCTGCTAATGAGTTTCCTTCTGATGGAGAGATGGCAGCCCAGGATGATGACCTCAGGAAGGAAGGCACAAGGAAACCACAAGAAATGTGTTGAAGGCTTGTAGTTCTTCCTGAAAGGAGAGGTACCCCATGAAGGATTGGCCTTCCTTATCAGGAAGTTTTGGGGTGAGTGTATCCTCTGACAAGTCTTTATACATATGAGCCACCTGTGGCATCACAGAATCCTATATCACTCACCATATTATTGAATGTCCTGGTCAGCAAACTCTCATCATTTGGAGGTACAATGTACAGCCTCAGTGACTGTTTGACTGTGGGAATGCCCTGTTCCTTTTCCCTATGGCAGAGTACTGCCCTGGCGTGCAGTTTTGCCCACAATTTTTATCCTTCATATCTTAGAAGGAAGGAGATTATATCCCCACTGAGAAGCTGAAGCTACTGGCTCTGCAGAGGGGAGAAGACCCAGTAGCCTTGAAAGAAGAGGACAAAGATGAGGATGATGAAGATGATGACAATGAAGGTGGTGATGGTGTTGTGGAGGATAATGAGGTGGAGGAGAATGTGGAAGCTGATTCAAAAAAGGAAGGGGAGGTCCATCTTTTGGCATTATAGCACCAAAGGCTGGAAGTCAAGGCGCCCCAGGTAGTAGCCAGCATTGAAAATGGAAGATAAGTAGAGGCTGGTCCATGAGAAAGATAGTGAGGCCAAGTGCCTGGCCATCATGATGATGATAAAACTGTAAAAGCATCTTTACCAAAAGATCATGTTTGACAAGTGACTCAATATTTTTTAGGACAACAAGCTGGCAGAGAAAAGGAAAGCCCACAATGACACTATGAGGTCTAAGAAAATGGCCAAAAGCATAAGTTCTGTGTGAGCTATAGCTGTCCCTCACTGGGAGTTAGACATGGCAGAAGCCAGCTAATGGAATGCAGATTCAGATTCACACACTCTTTCACCAGCCTAAACACTGTATACTTTGGTGGTATGTGGCCAGGCCTAGCCTCCCATTAAATTTAAACCAGTGCCTGAACAAATAGGCTTCTTCACAGCCCAGGTCTTACTCCGTAAGTCTGACTGATAACTTCATTTTGCTAGGCATTCCACAGCCTCCTATACATAGTCGTGCCCATAATTCCCATGATACTGTCTTGGAATAAGGGTGGGGGAACTGTTATTATTATTAAATGGCTGGACTTTGCAGCCAATTGGAAAAATAGAAGCCTATGAAACACTAAAAAGACCCCCCAAAGAAGTCGGCTTACCACATAATAATCAAACCACTAAACATACATAATAAAGGAAAATATTACTCTGTTTACTACTTTAATATAGGAGGACTACTGATCTTTTGAGTTAATCTCATATTCTGTCACATTATTAAAGGTATTTATCACCTGTAGGAATTCCCTAGTAAAATTCTTTTGTTTTGGTATATTTCTTGTAACCCTGGTCTTTCAAGAACTTTGTCATGAAGGGGTATTGGTATTTTCAAAGGAATTTTCAGCATTTAATAACATGACTATGTGAATTTTTCTTTCTTTTATATATTACAGATCGTATTGAAAGTTTAACCCTCATTGCATTTCTGGAATCAAGCAACTTGATTATGATGGATGATTTTTTTATGTGTTATTGGATTCAATTTGCCAGTATTTTATTGAGAATTCTTATATCAATGTTCATAAGGAAAATTGATACAAGATGTTTTTATTATTACATCTTTGTATGGTTTGGTATGAGGGTAATTATGGCCTCATAAAAATAATTTGACAATATTACTTCTATTTCTATTGTGTTGAACAATTTGAAGTGTACTTGAGTTAGCTCATCTTTGAAATTCTGGTAGAATTCTGCATTGATACCATGTGAGACTGGGCTTCTATTTTTTATTAATTTATTATTTATTTATTTTTGGTTTTGATACTTTTAATGATTGCTTCTATTTCTGTAGAGATTATGGGTTTATTTAAAGCATTTTATTGTCTTTTATTCTTTTTTATTTATTTTGTATTTATCAAAAAACAGTAAAATGAATTTAAAATGCTGAAAAGTTAACAATAACTATAAAGAAGATAAAAATCATAAGCATGACTTATCAAGGGTGATAATGCAAATAAGATTGCTACACATATTTACTTTGTGCTCAGCTTTCCCTCTGATTTTTTTTCATCCCTGTATATCCTTATTAAAGGTCCCTTCCCCCTCTCACCACATCAGGTCATTTTTCTTCTCCATAACTCCCCATCACATTGCTGGGCAGGGAGAAGACAGACCTATGGTCCCAATGACCCAATAATGCTTGGATCAGTCTCCACTCCTGGGCAAATCCAGTTTTGTCCCCACTCCCTCAAGAATGAGTCAAGTGTTCCTATAGTTGGAGTGGGGTCCGAAAGGTAAGTACAGGGTGTTTCTGATCCCAAGCTGTTCAGTGGTTGTGGTTTGCAGCTTGGGCATGCTTATTTTTCGTGTTTGTTTGTTTAGAGACCACTAATGAGTGAGTACATCCCCTGCTTCTCTTTCTGAGATTGTGATACCTCACTCAGGAGGATAGTCTCCAAATCCATCCATTTGCCTGCAAATTTTAGGATATAATTTTTTCTTACTGCTGAGTAGTATTCCATTGTGTAGATGTACCACAGTTTGTTAATCCATTCTTCAGTTGAGGGACATCTTGGTGGTTTCTGGGTTCTTGCTATTACAATTAATGCTGCTATGAACATAGTTGAGCTAATACCTTTGGAGTGTGAATGTGCCTCTAGAGGGTATACACCCAGAAGTGGTATTGCTGGGTCCTTGGGGAGATTGATTCTCAATTTTCTGAGAAACTGCCATATTGCATTACAAAGTGGCTGAACAAGCTTACTCTCCCACCAAAAATGGAGGAGTGTTGCTCTTGTTCCACATCCTCTCCAACATAGGCTGTCATCTGTGCCTTTTATCTTAGCCACTCTAATAGGTCTTAGGTGGTATCTCAAAGTTGTTTTGATTTGCATTTCTCTGATTGCTAAAGATGAAGAGCACTTTTTCAGGTGCCTTTCAGTCATTCGAAGTTCCTCTGCTGAGAATTCCCTTTTTAGATCTAAACCCCACTTTTTGATTGGGTATTCAAGGTTTTGGGCTCTAGATTCTTGAGCTCTTTATATATCTTAGAGATCAGTCCTCTATCACTTGTAGGGTTGGTGAAAATCTTTTCCCATTCTGTAGGCTTTCGTTTTGTCCTACTGACAGTGTCCTTGGCTTTGCAGAAGCTTCCTAGCTTCAGAAGATCCCACTTATTGATTGTTGGTCTTAGTGTCTGTGTCACTGGTGTTACATTTAGGAAGTAGTTGCCTGTGCCAATTTGTAGAAGTGTATTTCCCACTTTCTTTTCTATCAAGTTCAAAGTGGCTGGGTTAAGGTTGAGGACTTTGATTTACTTGGATTTGAGTTTTGTGCAGCGTGACAGGCTCGGATCTATTTGTATTTTTCTACACACTTCTATCCAGGTATGCCAACACCATTTGTTAAATATACTATCTTTTTTCCATTGAATGTTTCAGAACTCTTTGTCAAAGATCATCTGTTCATAGGTTTTTGGGTTAATGTCTGGATCCTCAATTCTATTCCATTGGTCCACAAGTCTGTTTTTATGCCAGTACCAGGCTGTTTTTATTACTGTAGCTCTATAGTATAGCTTGGCGTCAGAGATGGGGATACCTCCTGAGGTTCTTTTGTTGAGTAAAATTGTTTTGGCAATCCTGGCTTTCCTGTTATTCCAAATGAAATTGAGTATTGTTCTTTCAAGGTCCAAAAGATATTGTGTTAGGATTTTTATGGGCAGTGCAGTGAATCTGTAGATAACCTTTGGTAGAATTGCCATTTTTACTATGTTGATCCTACCAATCAAGGAACATGGAAGAGTTTTCCATTTTCTGATATCCTCTTCAATTTCTTTCTTCAGTGATTTAAAATTTTTGTCAAAGAAGTCTGTTATTTCTTTGGTTATAGTTACTCCAAGGTATTTAACTTTAGTGGGATTGCTTTGAGTTTTTCTCCATTAAGTATGATACTGGCTGTCACCTTCTTGTAAATTGTCTTTATTATATTTAGGTATTCTCCCTGTATTCCTCATCTCTCCAGGGCTTTAATCTTAAAGGATTGTTGGATTTTATCAAAGGCTTTTTCTGCATCTAAGGATATGATCATGTGTTTTTTTTTCCTTTACTTTGAGTTTGTGAATATGATGCATAACATTTACAGTTTTTCGTATGTTAAACCAGCCCTGCATTTCTGGGATGAAGACTACTTGGTCGTGGTGGATGATATCTTTTACACATTGTTATATACGGTTTGCCAAAATTTTGTTGAGAATATTCACATAAATTTTCATGAGGGAATTGGTCTGTAATTCTCCTTCTTTGTTGTATCTTTGAATGGCTTGGGTAGTAGGGTGATTGTGGCCTCATAAAAGGAATTTGGCAATGCTCCTACAGTTTCTACTGTGTGAAATAGTTTGAGGAGTAACAGTATTAATTCTTCTTTGTATGTCTGGAAGAATTCAGCACTGAAACCATCTGGACCAGGGCTTTTATTTTTGGGGAGGTTTTTAATGACAGCTTCAATTTCCTTAAGGGTTATAGGCCTGTTTAGGTAATTAATCTGATCTTCATTTAATTTTGGTAGATGGTACCTGTCCAGAAAGCTGGCCATTTCCTCTAGGTTTTCCATTTTTGTGGAATACAGATTTTCAAAATATGATCTGATAATTCTCTGTATTTCCTGGGGGTCTGTTGTTATGTCCCCCTTTTCTTTTCTGATTTTGTTGATTTGAACACTCTCTCTCTGTTTTTTGATTAGTTTGGCTAAGGGCATATATATCTTGTTAAATTTCTCAAAGAACCAACTCTTAGATTAATTGATTCTTTGTATTGTTCTTTTTGTTTCAATTGTATTGATTTCAGCTCTAAGTTTTATTATTTCCTGCTGTGTACTCCTTCTAGGTGAGTTTGCTTATAATTGTTCTAAGGCTTTCAGCTGCACTGTTCGGTCTCTAGTATGGGATTTTTCTAGGTTTTTCATATTGGCATCTAGCGCTATGAATTTTCCTCTTAAGACTGCTTTCATTGTGACCCACAAGTTTGGATACATTGTAGATTCATTTTCATTGAATTCTAGGAAGACTTTGATTTCTTTCTTAATTTCTTCCTTGACCTAGAGATGGTTCAGCTGACTTATGTTTAGTTTCCATGAGTTGGTAGGCTTTCTTTTGGTTTTGATGTTGAACTCTAACTTTAGGCCCTGGTGGTGTGATTCTTTGCAAGGGATTATTTCCATTTTTATGTATCTGTTGATATTTGCTTTATGAGCATTTATGTGGTCAATTTTGGAGAAAGTTCCATGAGGTGCAGAGAAATATGTATATTCCTTTGCCTTTGGGTACAAGCTTCTGTAGATATCTATTAAATCCATTTGCATCAAAACCTCTTTTAGACACCTTATTTCTCTGTTGAGACTCTGTGTTTGATCTATGCAGGGTTGAAAGTGGGGTATTGTAGTCTCTCACTATTAGAGTGTAAGAACTGATGTGGGATTCGAGCTTTAGCAGTGTTTCTTTTACATAAGTAGGTGCTCTTATATTAGGGGCATAAATATGTAAGATTGAAATCACCTCTTGACCAAATTTTTCTGTGATGAATAAGTAGTGACCATCTTGGTCCCTTTTAATTGCTTTTAGCTTAAAGTCTTCTTTGGTAGATATTAGGATTGCAACCCCTGCATGTTTCTTAGGACCATTTGACTGGAAAATATTTTCCCAACCCTTTATTGCTAGCCTGTGTCTGTCTTTGCCGTTGATGTGTGTTCCTTGTAGGCAACAGAAAGATGGCTTCTGTTGTTGTATCCATCTTGTTAGTGTGTGATGTTTTATAGGAGAGTTGAGACTATTGATATTAAGGGAAATTAGTGACCATTGATTCATATTTCCTGACATTTTTGGTGGTAACTTGTTTGAATTTCCTTTCTCTAGGGTATTCTGTGGAATTGTTGATTGTTTGTGATTTTGTGGGTGTATCTGGGCTCCTTAAGTTGGAGTTTTTCCTCTAATTCTCTCTGTAGTGCTGGATTGGTAGATAGATATTATTTCAGTCTGACTTTGTCCTGAAATACCTTGTTTACTCCATCTATGATGATTGATAATTTTGCAGGGTATAGTATTCTAGTTTGGCAGCCATGCTGTTTTAGCGTCTGTATAACTTCTGACCAAGCCCTTCTATCTTTAATCTTTTCCATTGAATAGTCAGGCATTATTCTGATGGGTCTGCCTTTATATGTGAGTTGGCCCTTTTCTTTTGCAGCTCTTAAAATTTTTTCTTTGTTCTGTATGTTTTGTGGCTTGATTACAATGTGGTGCACTGACTCTTTTTGGACGTCATATCTATTTGGTGTTTTGTAAGCTTCTTGTATCTTTATAGACATTTCCTTCTTCAGGTTAGTGAAGTTTTCTTCTATGATTTTATTGAAAACTTTATCTTTGCCTTTGAGCTGGTATTCTTCTCCTTCTTCTATTCCTATTATTCTCAAATTAGGTCTTTTCATGGTGTCCCAGATTTCCTGAACATTTTGAGTTACGGCTTTTTTAGTTTTACTGTTTTCTTTGACTGATATATCTATTTGAGCTACTGAGTCTTCTACTTCAGAGATTCTATCTTCCATCTCTTGATTTCTTTTTGCCATGCTTGTATCTGTGGTTCCAGCTTTTTTCTTCAGATTTTCTATTTCCATCTTTCCCTCATTTTGTGCCTTTTTTATTTCTTCCAATTCAGCTTTTATTTTAGATTTTAGTTCCTGGCATGTTTCTTTCATAGATTTGTTCATCTCTTCCAGTTTTTTGTTTATATTTTTTTCTATTTCTTTCAGGCTATTTTTCATATCTTCTTTGAGAGCTTTGATGATCATCAAAAGTGAATTTTTGGTGTTGTTTCCTTCTGTTTCCTCTTCATTGCTCAATTCAGGTCTTGTATTTTGCAAGATCGCCACTCTCTTCTGGAGTTAACATGTTGTTCTTTGTATGATTATGTATTTTTTTTACTGATGTTTGCCCATGGCTTCAGTGATTCTTGATTAGATGGCTCCTGGTCAGTTGTGGCACTCAGGCTTGTGTGCCTCCTGTCACCTCTCTGGGCAGGGTCTGAATCTGCCCTTTAGAGACCCCAGAAGTTATCTGTTCACTCAGTTGAAGGTTGAGGTGGGTAGCCATGCAAATTCCCTCAGCAGCAGCTGTGGGTATGGTGACAGGCAGACTTTATCTGCCCCTGCTACAGAGTGTGCTGGGATTTACTCTGCATACAGCACCTGGTCCTGGAAATTGAACCAGTACTGATGGGAGCTCAACTCTCCCTCCCTGGCTGGGATATAGGTGCTTGGGCCTGGTGACCCCTTCTCACCTCTGGGCTGGTCTGAGTCTGTCCTTCAGGGACTCCAGTGGTTATCTGTTCTCTCAGTTCGAGGTCAAGGTGGGTAGCCATATAAATTCCCTCTGCAGCAGCTGTGGGTACGGTTACAGGCAGACTTTATCTTGCCCTGCTACAGAGTTTGCTGGGACTCTGCTGAATTTTATTGTTTTGACTTAATTTTGGTGTCTGGTAACTATTAAGAAAATTGTCTACTTCTTTTAAATTTTCCAATTTTGTGGAATGCATATTTTCAAATTATGACCTACTAATACTCTGGATTTCCTTGGTGCTTATTGTTCTGTTCTCATTTTCTTTTCTGATTTTGTTATTTTGGATATTCTCTGCCTAGTTAATTTGAATAAGGGTTTGTCTATCTTGTTGATTTTCTCAAAATGAACTAACTTGTTTCATTAATTCTTTGTATTGTTCTCTTTGTTTTTATTTTATGGTTTCAGCCCTTAGTTTGATTATTTTCTGCCATCTTCTTTTCTTGGGTGACTTTGCTTCTATTTGTTGTAGAGCTATCAGGTACTGTTAAGCCACTAGTGTGAGATTACTCCAAATTTCTCATGTAGACACTTAGTGCTATGAAATTTCTTCTTAAGACTGTGTTCATTTTATCCCATAATTTTGGGTATATTGTCTTTAGAATTAAGTTTTCATTGAATTCTAGGAAGTCTTTAATTTCTTTCTTTATATATTCCTTGATCCAGAGATGGTTCACTTTGAAGTTGTTCAGTTTTCTTGTGATTATGTGACTTCTGTCATTTGTGTTGTTGTTGAATTCTAACTTAACCCAAGGTGATCCAATAAGATACAGTTGGTTATTTCACTCTTTATATATGTTGAGATTTGCTTTGTGAACAACTATGTAGTCAGTTTTAAAGAAGGTTCCATGAGGTGCTGACAAGAAAGTATATTTTTTTGTGCTTGGGTGAAATGTTTTGTAAATAAGCTAAGTTTATTTGATTCCTAACATCTGCTAGTTCACTTTTTCTCTGTTATGTTTCTGTTTGGCCGACCTGTCCATTTCTGAGAGTGGCTTGCTGAAGTGTCCCATTATTAGTTTGTGGGGTTTGATATGTGGTTTAAGATTTAGTAATGTTTCTTTTAAAATATGGTTTCTCTAGTGTTTTTTACATAAAATCAGAATTGACACTTTATCTTGATGTATTTTTTCCTGTTATTAATGTGAAATGCCTTTATCTCTTTTGATTAATTTTAGTTTGAAGTCTAATTTATTAAATATTAGAATAGCTATACCAGCTTGTTTCTTTGGTCCAATAGGTTAGCCAAGGATTTTCCAACACTTTACTCTGAGAAATTATCTGTTTTGAAGTTGAAGAATGTTGCTTGTATGCAGCAGAGGGATGCATCCTGTTTTTATATTCATTCAGTTACCCTTTGTCTTTTTATAGACCACTTGAGTCCATTGATATTAAGATATATTAATTACTAGTAATTCTTAGTTCATGTTAACTTTTTTGTTTCTGATGGTGGTCGTAGTAGTGTGTAAGTGTGTTTCTCTTCTTTGAGTTTTGCTCATGTGAGATTATCTCTTTTCTGTATTTTTATGGGTACAGTTGACTTCCTTGAGACTGAGAATTTTTTTTTGTCCCTTTCATAAGGCTATATTTTTTGGGGAGGTGTTATTTAAATCTTGTTTTGTCATGGAATATCTTGGTTTTTTTTTTCCATCAATGATGATGGAAAATTTTGATGGTTTTATTAGTCTGAGATGGCCTCCATGGTCTCTTAGTGTTTGTAGAACATCTGACCAGGACCTTTTGCTTTTTAAGAGTCTCTGTTGAACAATTAGGTATATTCTAAAATTTGTGTTTATGTTACTTGTATGTTTTGCTTTTCTGCTCTTAACATTCTATTTTTCCTCTGTATGTGTTATGTTTTTTTTATATTGTGGTGAGAAGACATTTTTTGGTGCACTCTATTTGGTATTCTGTAAGCTCCTTGCTCCTTTGTGGACATACTTTGATATAGTTTGGAAAAGTTTTCTTATTTAATTTTATTAAATATATTTTCTGTGCCTTTGAACTAGAATTCTTCACTTTCTATCTGTATTATTCATCAGTTTATTTTTTATGTTTTCCAAACATTCTATATGTTTTGTTTTATGAAATTTTTGGATTTAACTTTTTATATGACTAAGGAATCTATTTTCTTTATCAGATCTTCAATGCCTGACTTTTTCTCTTTCATCACTTGTATTCTTTGTATGATGTTTTCATCTGTAGTTCCAATTTTCTTAAACAGGTTTCTGATTTCTAGAATTACCATGTTTCATATTTTCTATATTGCCTCAACATTATTTTTGAAGTCTTGAACTTTTTCTTCACCTGTTTGAATATTTTTGGCAGTTGATTTTGGCTTACTCTAATGGATTTGTTGATATCTTACAATTTGGAGTTAGTTTTTGTTCTTGGTTTCTTTAAGAGAATCTTTTACTTCTTCTTTAAGGTCAGGCAACTCTCATCATCATATAGTTGTTATTTAAATTGATAATAAAATTCCTTTTACATACCCTCTACTGTCTCCTCTCTCTCCCCTTTTGTTCTCTCTCTCCCTTCCTTCCCCCCAACCACACCTCCCTTCTATACTTCAAAGGAATTAACGCCTTCATTGAATAGTCAATGAAAGCTAACACACCAGATTATGGCATAACCTATCCCTTCCTACCTACATCAAGGCTGTCCAAGGCAAAAAGTGGATTTTCAAAAGGCAGTTCATATATCTAGAATAATTTCTGATCCCATAGCTAGGGAGGACTACTCACAGATTAATCAATGCAACTGTCAGCCTCATTTAGAGGGCATACATTGCTGCCTTTGAGGTTCTACAATTGTCAGTCCAGAATCTATGAGATTCCATTATTTCAGGTCACCTGTCCCTGTAGTTTTCTCCATTGTGCACTTGACTCCCTCAACTTGCTTCTCTAGGTGTACCACTCTCTTTTCAATTGAACTTCAGAAGTTTGGCCAAGTACTTTAATATGGGTGATTGCATCTGCATCTATCAGTCATTTGATGTAGGTTGTATGATGACAATTAGGGTAGTCATCAATCTGACTACAAATGAGGGTTATTCCATACACCTTTTCCAGCATTGCTAGAGATCATAACTGAGATTTCCTTGTGGGATCCAATGGATTTTTTTAGTACACGATTCTCTAAACCTGGCAAACAAATTACAACAACATATAAAAAAGGTTTTCTATGACATTCAAGTAGACTTCATTCCAGAAATGTAGGAAGGGTTTAAGATACAAAAAATTAAATCCATCATATAAACAAACTGAAGGAAAAATACACACAGTCATCTCCTTAGATGATAAAGCCTTTGACATAGTCAAAATTCCTTTATGTTAATAGTCCTGGAGAGGTCAGAAACACAAGGAAAATCCCTAAGTATAATAAAGGTGATTTTCAAGAAACCACTGGCCAGCGGTGGTTTGGAAATGGAAAGAAATGCAAAGCAATTCCACTAAAATCAAGAAATAGACAATGCTGTCCCCTCTCCTCTTATCTATTAAATTTAGTTTTCAAAGTTTTAGCCAAAGCAATAAGAGAAAAAAAAGGAGTTTAAGGGGATATAAATTGAAAGAAGAAGTGAAACTATCTCTATTTGCAGATGATATGATTGTATACAAAAGTGACCAACAAAATTTTACCATGGAACTTCTACAGCTGATAAATACCTTCAGCAATGTAGCAGGATACAAGATTAACTCAAAGAAATCAGTAGCACTTCTATACACTAAAGAAAAACAGGCTGAAAAAGGAATAAGTGGAACATCATCCTTCATAATAGCTGCAAATAGCATCAAATACCTTGTTGTAAATGTAACAAAAGAAGTAACAAATCTGTTTGACAAAAAATTCAAATCACTGAGAAAAAGAAATTGAAAAGGATATCAGTAAATGGAAAAATCTACCATGCTCCTTGATAGGTAGGATCAACATAGTGAAAATGGTAATCTTACCAAAAGCTATCTACATATTCAGTGAAATTCCATCTAAATCTCTACAAAACATTTTACAGAACTTGAAAGAACAATACTAAATTTTATGTGGAAGAACATGAAAGCAAAAATTACCAAAACAGACTAGCTCAACAAAATAAACTCAGGAGGCATCACCATCCTGGATTTCAAGTTATACTCTAGAGCTATAGTATTAAATACAACCTGTTGCTGGCGTAAAAACACATTTGTGGATCAATGCAATTGAACTGAATACCCAGACATTAACCCACACACTTAGGAATGCCAGATTTTTGACAAAGAAGTCAAAAACACTCAGTGGATAAACGATAGTATCTTTAACAAATGGTGTTGGCATAGCTGGATGGTAGTGTGTAGAAAAATGCAAATAGATCCAAGCCTATCACCCTGCACAAAACCCACATCCAAGTGGATGAATGACCTCAACATAAATACAACCAAACACAACCTGATAGAAAAGGAAGTGGGAAATACTCTCCAACAAATAGGCACAAGTGAACACTTCCTAAATATTACATCAGTGGCACAGACACTAAGAACAACAATCAATAAATGGGACCTCCTGAAACTGAGAAGCTTCTGTAAAGCCAAGGATGCAATCCATAAGACAAAATGAGAGCCTACAGAATGGGAAAAAGATTTTCACCAATCCTACAAGTGACAGAGGACTGATATCTAAAATATAAAGAACTCAAGAAACTAGATCCTAAAATCCTGAATAACCCAATCAAAAATGGGGTTATGGTTAGGGTTATGGTTAGGGTTAGAATTACCAATGGCTGAAAGACACTTGGAAAAAATGCTCAACATCTTTAGCCATCAGAGAAATGGAGATCAAAATGACTTTGAGATACTACCTTATACCTGTCAGAATGGCTAAGTTAAAAATCACAGATGATAGCCTATGTTAGAGAGGATGCAGAGCAAGGGGAACACTCCTTCATTGTTAGTGGGAGTGTTAGCTTGTGCAGCCATTCTGGAATGCAGTATGGAGTTTTCTCAGAAAACAGGGAATCACTGTCCACAAGGATCCAGCAATATGACTTTTGGGCATATACCCTAAAGACTCATATTTACACCCCAAAAGCATTAACTCAACTATGTTCATGGGAGCATTATTTATAATAGCAAGAACCTGGAAACAACCTAGATGCCCATCAACTGAAGAATGGATTAACAAACTGTTGTACATCTACACAATGGAGTACTACTCATCAGTAAGAAAAAATGATATCCTAAAATTTGCAGGCAAATGGATGGATTTTGCAAACATCCTCCTGAGCAAGGTCTCACAACTCCAAAAGGATAAGCAGGGGACATACTCATTCATTAGTGGATTTCAAGCAAAAAAAATATTCTTTTTTATTTTAATTGAAACATGATGTGTGAATAAAGTGAATTACAACACACACACAACAAAACAAAAGAAAGCTTTTGGTTTGTCTGTAGAAGGATTGCTTAGCAGAAATTTGTGGGGGCCAAAGTGTATTTGTGTGCATTAGCTGTGACCTACTTTGCTTTCTTTATCTGTAGCTGAGTCTAACCTAGCTTGAGATGCTTTAGATTTTAATTTTTATGTTTCATGTACTTTATAGAAAAGAAAAATTTTATTATTGTATGGGGTTTTGTTATCTATTCTGAATGATTTGCTTTTTTATATCATATTTGATATTGGTTTTCCAAAAGCAATAAAAAAGAAAAAACGAATTTTTCTGAATACAAAAAAATACATTTAAGACATATACATATAAAAAGAACTTACAAAACTAGACATCAAAAACCAAATTCCCCAATTAAAAGTTGGAGGACATATCTAAACTAAGAATTATCAACAGAAGAATCTCAAATGAATGAAAGACATTAAGAGTTCAATCTCCTTAGTCATAAGGAAAATGCACATCTAACAACTCTAAGATACTATCTTACATGTGTCAGAATGGCTAAGTTCAAAAACACTGATGTCATTTTATGATGGAGAGGATGTGGAGTAAGGGGAACATTCTTCTACTGCTGGTTGAAATATAAGCTTCCATAGCCACTCTGAAAATGGATTAGCCTTCCTCAGGACCCAGTAATACCAGTCTTGGGCATATACCACAACAACAGGACACATACCAATTATGTTCACAGAAGCATTATTCATAATAGCCAGAACATGGAAACAACCTAGATGCTTTTAACATAAAGAATGGATAAAGAAATTTTCTTATATTTACACAATCGATTATTACTAAATGCTAAAAAACAATCAAATCTTAAAAATCATAGGTAAATAAATGGATGGAACAAAAAAATCATTCTGAGTGAGGTAACCCAGACTCAGAACAACATACATGATATGTACACACTTTTAAGTAGATAATAAATTGATATCAAAGGATAAAAAGGCTAGATTCCATTGACCCAGAGAATATAGGTAGAGAGGAAGATCCTAAGAGGGAAATACAGAAATTGCCCCAGAATTGGAAAATGGTTAAGATCTACTTGGTAAACTGGTAAGGAGCTGTAGAGAAGAGAGGATAGGTGGTGGAAACATAAAGTTAATTTTTCAAGTTGCCTTCTTTTGCTTCATATGCATTGGAATGTTCAGGTCTTGATGTTGTAAGACCACTGTGTTCTGGTGGTGCCATATTGTCTTTTATGTTTTTTTTAATATATTATTACACTGACATTTATCCATCTTGATTTGAGATAAATATAGGTACATATATTACTTTTTGTTATATCTGGGTTAGATAGGTCTTTTGTTCATTTTTTATCAATGTTTTTATTGTGATTTTGGCCTAAGTGGCCAAAGGCTTTGACAAATGGCTGATCCTCTAGTCAAGAAGGTTTCATTTAGTTGGTGTGAACTTTACTTGGTCATATGAATTCTGTTCTTCCTACGGGTGTGGATTATACCTGTGCCTATGTTGTCTGTTCTTCCAGATGGTATGGCCCATGCCTGTTACTGTTCTGCTTATTTATCCAACTTCTGTAGGTGGTGCTTGTTCCAACAGATGCTTCTTTTCTTTTAACTTCTGTGGCTGCTGCTTATGCCTATAGGGTTGTCTGATACTGCTTTCCTATCATTTGTTACCTTATATGATGAATTAACATCTCTGAAACCATGAGCAAAAATGAGTATACCATCTACTAAGCATTATTTTCTGTCAGGTATATTGTCATGGTAATTAGAAAACTAAGAGATCAACTCTTGATTAAATTGATTTATTATAACTGCTAGCCATTTATAAACCATGACTCCAGAAGAATAAGTATATGTGTTTTTGACTAATTTGTTGAAATTGAGAGAAAGGCAGAGTTCTACAGTATGTGTTATTTTTGAAAGACATAATATAAAATAAAACATAATAAAAAATGAAGCATATTTTTTCAGGTATTTTCAATTCATAGTCAATTAAAGTTCAATAATTAAATCATCAAGCTTGTACCACTAAGAAATAAAAGTATTTTTGGTCATGTATTTTGTACAATCTGGAGACATTGATGTAAAATTTGTGATATTGCAAAAACTGTGTTCAATTATAAGGTTGTTAAGATAAGTGGGAAATTACCTTTATTGCAGGCTTAGAATCTCTTAAAAAAGATAGAGTAATAAATTAATAATAAGGGTTTTATATGAATAAACCAAATTGTTCTAAGGGAAAATTCAGGAAATATGATTTTATTTTGGATGATTTACAGAGATAAGTTTTTTTGGGGGAGGGAGTAGCAGTGTTTGAATTGAACATTGATGGATGAAAGACACTTAAAGGGAAGATACTTTTAGACAAAAATATTAAAAAGCCAAATGGAAAGTTTCTTATTATAAAACAGGGTTTTAAAGCTTATCTCATTTCCTCTAACATTGCATCTAATATCTCATTTTGTTCTTGTCAGAAATAAACAACATAATCTATATAAAATTTTAAGACATTATCTGCAGCAGCCAGCTGTCAGTATTAGATAGGGATTAGTTTTATTTTCTTTATCTTCACAGACACTTATTTACAAGATAAAATATTTTCTATTACTGTTTAGCTCCTAAAGGCTCAGAAAAGATGAATTTTTTACTAAGCAATTGGTTAAAGACAAAGATAGGACTAGAATATAAGTTTACAAAACAAAGCATTTTCCTTCTTCAGATCAACAATGGGAAATATACTCCATTTATACTTTTATGTGAAAAGAAAAAAATTTCATCAATCTCTATATATGTCAAATTATCTAACTTTTAAAGTGCTTGAAATGAAAATATTTTATATTAAAGAATTTTTTCAATTCCTGCTTATTTTGTTTTATAAATATATTAAATCAATTATTGTTATACTTTCTTACTAATTGAATTATGTTCCTCAATGAAAAATCTCCATTTTGCTATCCTCTTATCATTTCCACAGCATCAGAATGAATTTTACCTATACCAGGATCCTGTAGTTGTTTTAGGGATTAAAAACCATCTCATGTCAGAAAAGTAGCTGGACACACACACACACACACACACACACACACACACACACTTGCAAAACTGAAAACACAAGAGCATTAATGTTCACAAATATAAAATATTTACTCTGATATGCATTATCCATAGTGTGTCATTTGAATTTTAACTTACAGTTTATTTCAAAGTGTTGTATTAGTGTCAGACATATCAACCGTTCATTGGAAGTGTTCATAAAACTAGCTATATTGCAATATTTTTGATTCATTTTTCTGTTTTTAAAGTCCATTTTCCCTTATTGGCAGATACTTCTAATTCTGTACATTTATTTTTTTAATATTATTCAAACATGTAACACGTTCTATAAAAATTAGAGATACAGGGAGTAATTGAAATTTTGTGCTCTATTACTTTTTGACATTTATATATTGAAGCCTAATCTTAAAAGATATATACCCAGTTTTATGTTTTATGTGATATCAAATTGAAAAATAATTAATGTGTTACTCAACTTCACTGACCTTATTCAATATTTGATTTTAGTTTGAAATATCCTGATGAATACATTTATATTCTCTTTGGTACTGAAGCCTATGCTGTGTTCTGTAGAATTCATAGCAACTAGTCATCTCTAAGGACTATTTCCGGAGTTTAGGAGTTCCTATTCTTCCTGACCGGACAATTTAATCAGAACAAGTAAATAACAGTATTCCAATGCTATTTTTTTACACTGGAGAGGCTCCTGGATTATAGTCAGTAATTGCATATTGGAGCAGAAGCTATAGGGGCTAACAAATTTCTCTACCTATGACTTGCCATCACAGAGTAATGTGACTCTCTGAATTTATCAGTACATAGGAAGAATTAACATTTTCTCCCCAAGTCTAGTTATACTATGTGTTCCTATATATCTTGAAGTAAAAATGCACAGAATATCAGGTTATAACTTTAAGTGCTTTTTGTAGGCAAAAGTGAAATAATTCTTCATTGAGATATGACTCATATTCATTAGAATACATTCACTTAGATGATATAATTTAGTAGCTTTGGTATTTAGAAGCTGTATGTAGGTTATAATAATAAAACTCTGAAAGACTTTCATTATTTCCCCACATTTACCTGTGTACTTATTAGAAGTTATGTGTCAATCTTCATAATCCTACTTTTATTTGTAAAGTTTTACCTACTCTGAGCAGTTTATATAAAGTAAATCAAATACAGTATTGTTTATCATAATTATCTTTGTGAGTACAGAGTGCACTCTCTCTCTCTATTTCTCTCTCTATTTGTGTATGAGTGTAATTTGGGACTTTTCATTTATTATTGCCAACCATTATTCCATTATACATACACAATACAGTTTATTCATCATTCATTTGTTAATGGACAGTTCAGCTACTTCAAAATTTTAATATATTATAATGCTATGAACATATAGTAAGTTTTTGGGTTTTTAATTTTTCCTGGATGTAAATTATTTAGGTCACATGTCTATTTAATTTCATATTTTAAAAACTGCCTTCAAAAATAGACATTCCCTGTTAAATCTTCATCAGGAACAAATAAGTATTTCAGAAATTATATGTTTAGGTGATGATGGCTATGCTAATTCTAATAAATTTTAAGAAAGGAATATATATATATATATATATATATATATATATATATATATATATACTCAAGAATGGGTACATGCCAATCTCTATGAGAGATTTTTGGTTACCTTTGAAAGAGACTCCAGATACCATGCTCATCCACTCCACCTTCAAAGACACAGCATAAAGTAGTTAGAATTAGAGTGGGCTTTCATTAAACATCATATCTACTGCTTTTTTAATGTAGCATATTTCAGGATTCAAAATGATGAGCAATAATTATGTTTTATGAGGGTTCCTTCTATTGAATTCTGTTTGAATATATAAAATAAGTAAGATAGTGTTCCACTATTATTTATAACTGAACAACACATCCACAGACCTATAAATTACTATTTATCTAAATGTAATGCTCTCAATATGACAATTTTAAATTATTTAGTTTTTAAAGATATTTTCTTTGTATAAATAAGCCATATGAAATGAATAATACTTGAGTAGTTCTGCTAAATATCTTATCCCATATATCAAAATATTGTGCATAAATATTTTCGTTTTGCATTTATTTACTACATTTTTAATTACATGTATTTGCAGTATTTATAAATATTGTACTGGCTAGTGTTATGTCAACTTCACATAATCTAGAATGGGCTGGGGATGAAACCACAATTGAGATAATACCTCCATTAAGAGCAGGTTGTAGGCAGACCTGTAGGTTATATTTTAATTTTTTAAAATTTATTACTTTTAATTAAAAAAAATTGTTTTCCATAACTACCACTCCTTCCCCTCTCGCCCCTTCTCCCAGTTCTCCTTAAGCACTCCCCTTCACTCTCCAAAGAAGGAAAGGAATCAAAAGTTGACTCAACTCGGTCGGGTATGTCCAGTTGAGATAGGACCAAGTCCCTCCCTCAAGTATCAAGACTGAAAAAGGTGTTCTCCTTCAGGGCATGGGCTTTGATAAACCAGTTCATGCACCAGAAAAAGACTCTGGTCTTAGTGCAAGAGGCTCCAAAAACTGCCTACACCATTCACCTGTTATCCACATTCAGAGGGTCTAGAGTCATTCCATGAAAGTTTTTCAGCTGTCATTTTAGAATCTGCAAGCTCCCAAATAAACCAGAAAGCCTCCTTCATGGGTCTTCCCATCTCTCCTCACTGTCTTCAATTGCACCAATAGCTCAACCTGATGTTTAGCTATGGATCTCTGCATCTGCCTCCATCAGCTGCTGGATGAAGGTATTATAATGGCAACTAGAATGATCATTCATGTGGGAATAGGGAAAGGCCAGTTTAGACACCCTCTCTACTATTGCTTGGAGTCATAGCTGAGCTCATCTTGTGTGTTCTTGTGTGTTTCCTAGTACCAGGTTTTTCTCAAATTCCACACTGGCTCCCTTTATCAGGGCATCAATTTCTGTGCTCTTCCTCTCTGTTGCTCACTTTCACCTGGCCTAACCATCCCATTCTCTCATGTTCTCTTTTCACCTCGCATTGCTCCCTCACCCATACCCTTGTATGATCAAAATTTACTCAGGACTTGGAGATACCTATTTCTCCTTCCTAAGGGGATATATAGATGTCTATCTTTTTTTACCTAGTTGATGGGGTGGGGAAGTTCTAGGTTGTATTATTTACATGTAAATCCTACTTATGAGTGAGTACATACTGTCTATTTTTCTGGGTCTGTATTAGGTCATTCTGGATGATACTACCAGATCCATCTATTTGCCTAAAATTTTCAGAATGTCATTTTTTTTCTGCTGAGTAATAATTGGTTGTTTTAATGTACCACAATTTGTTAATTTATTCTTCAGTGGTGGGGCATCTAGGTTGTTTCCAGGTTTTGGTTATTATGAATAATGATGCTATGAATATAAATAAGCTAATGTCTTTGGGGTTCTTAAAGTGTATTTTAGCCATTTTTATTTCTCTTGAGATTTCCCTATTTAGCAGTGAACCCCATTTTCTAATTGGGTTATTTTTTACCTCTAATTTCTTGAGTTATCTATATATTTTAGAGAGCAGTCCTCTTTCCAGATGGAGAGTTGTTCAAGATCCCTTTTCATTCTTAAGTCTGTCATTTTATATTATTGATTATGTTCTTTGGCATGCAGAAAGTTCTTAGTTTCAGGAGCTCTCATTTATTAATTGCTGCACTTGGAGTTTGTGCTACTCTTGTTATATTTAACAAATGGTCTTCTGTATCAATGCATTTAAGGCTATTCCCCACTTCATTTCTAGCAGGTTCAGTGTAACTGGGTTTATATTGAGGTTTCTGATTGACTTGGACTTGAGTTTTGTGCAGGGTGATACATATGGATCTATTTGAATTCTACATACCACAATCCAGTTATGCCAGCACCATGTTTTGGAGATGATATTTTTTCCATTATATATTTTTGGCCTCCTTGTTAAAATCAGACTTTTATAGGTGTGTGGATTAATATCAGAGTCTTTGATTTGATTCCATGGACCCACAAGTCTGTTTCTATGCCAGTAAAAAGCTGTTTATTAGTTCATTTCTATAGTATGGTTTAATCTCAGGGGTGGTGATTCCTCCCCAAATTCTATTATTGATCAGGATGATTTTTGTTAATTTTGGGTTTTTATATTTCATATGCAGTTGAGTATTTTTTGAGGTTTATGAAGAATTGTATTGTGTCCCTGTCCAGCAGGTCCAGTTATTCGAAGGTCTCGAGGGGGGGGGCACCTGTGAAGCAAATGGAGGGAGAGAGAGAGAGAAGCCAAGCACATAAAGAATGACAAGAGTCTGAGTCACGTCAAGGCTTTGTTTATTGAGTGAATGCTGAGGCTTTTTAAGCAATGCCTTTGGAAGGGGAGGGGAGGTGGAGAGAGGGGAGTGCCAGGCTCCAGGCAGAGAGGGGAAGCAGAGTGAGGGGAATTAACCAAAGAGGAGAGTGAAAAATTCTCAGAGGAAGTCCGGGTGGGCAGGATATCTTTGGTCCTATGATTCTGCAGCTGACTGATTACTGTTTGAAGCCCTATATAAATGTACATTGTATGATGGGCCAAGGACATCCCGGTTTTTGCAAGGCCTGCAGTTTAGCGAAGAACACCTTATCATGGGAGACTCCATGAAGCTCACTTCTGTAACTAACTAAGGATGTCTAATCTTGAAGGACTCCAAGAAGCCTGTTTTTGCAAAGCTAGTAATTTACCAAGGACGCTTCATCCAAGAAGTAAGAAATTCTAAATAGTCCTGGGTCAGTCTCCAACATATTTCCCCTTCTTTCTTAAAAAAAAAAAAATGGACTGTGTCTATGCGATCGAGCCTTTAAGAGGTCTGGTGGGTCCAAAGGAATGGCTTCTGGAGGATCACAGAGGCCCTGTCCCTCTAAGCTAAGCAGAGAGGTCCAGGAGGCGATGTCTCCCCAGATTGAAACATCACAGGCATCCCCGTGGTGCGGGAATCAGTGGACCATGCAGTTTTTGGAGGGAATGGAAATTGCTGAGTGTCAAGCTATTACTGCACAACCATTATGCAACAGGGCATGTAATCCAGACTCTTGGATTATAGGGGCACTCCCGTCCCCAGCCTGTGCAGTCTCGGCTGCACTCCAGCTATGCCTGAAGTTGCTCCCACACACAGGGGCAGCCTCACCCGAGTCGAGGGGGTCTGTGTGGGGCATCTCCATCATGGTCCTAATAGGACCCCCAGGGGGTTTTAGGACCCGAGGACACCAAACCTGAGTCTTTGAGCAGGCTCCTGGCTGTTCTCTTCTGTATTTAATCTATGATAATGAACTGAAATACGTTGCGGTAAGGCCGAATCAATCTGACTATTGATAAATCGAGTCAACCACTGAAAAGCCCAGGGACGAAAAGAAATGAGAAGGAGAAAGAAAATTAAAGGGGCTAGAATGGTGGGCAGCAAGGTAGAGAGCCAAGGAGACCCTTGTAGCTAATTTTCAAACCATCTTTGTTGATTTTCAAATTCCCTTTTTCTTTGCGCCAATCTCTCTCTTAATTTTTCCATGGACTCCCTAACAACACTGGTATGGTTGGCATAAAAACAGCATTCCTCCTTGAGGGCTTCACACAAACCTCCCTCCTTTAGAGATAGCAGATCTAGACTTCTCCTATTTTGAAGTACCACCTCAGAAAGTGAAGTGAGTGATCTCTCAAGGGCTGAAATAGATTTTTCTATAGCCTCCAGATCGGTGGTCACAGCTGTCTGGAGCTGCATCAGGTGGTTGTAAGTGGTTAATTAAACTGATGCACGGTCAAAGTAACCGCTGAGCTAAAGCCAGTCCCACATCTATCCGAGTTGAATTCACCGTGACAATAGCCACTCTCCGCTGCTCCATCAGGTGATCAAATTCTCTCGTCCAATTACCTAAAAGATAGCTAGACAATTGTTTAGACAAGTTAGCAGCATGGGTAAAATTCTCATACTGTACACTGGTAATACACAGCCCTTGGAACTTCCATTCACAGCCAAGCTGAGCCAGCTGCCACAATACATCAACTTGCTCCTGAACCAAATCAATCCTTTGATTGACAATCATCAATCCTCCTTTCAACTAGGCAGCAGAACTCTGCTGTAAATCTAGGGCCCACACCGTGCTAGCTGAAAGATCATTCAAGACTTGTGTGGTTTGCACTGTGCGGCTCATGGCAATGGCAGCGGTGGTGGCACTAACAGCCACCAAGGAAATGGCTGCAACTATGGTAGCAGTTATTCTGAAATCTCTCTTGGGTCTAAACAGTGACATGTCATTCAGAGCCACTACAGGAACCGGTATCCATCTGGGCAAGTGTGCCACAACAGCAAATCTAAACTCACTAGCATTCCAGCATTGAGAATAAAAACAACTGTCACTAGAACAAGTGCTGAAAGCAAACAAACTTACAATAAACATAAATGGAGAAATAACACACACAGGTATAGGCTCATATTTAACAAGAGAATAATTCTTAGCTAATAAGCAACTACCTCTGAGAACTCGATATCTAGTGAAATTGCATGTAAAATTTCCCAATCCAAAAAATCCTCCCTTAATCATAAGTAAAGCTTCAGCCTGTAAACAACTACCATAAATCCCATATAAAAGCCAATTATCAAAAGGATTCACTTTCATCCTCATCTGGTTATGACTCTTATTAGCCCTCAGCCCATGCAGGTTTAAGAGACAAGGGCACCAGCCTAGTTCTGACTGCCTTCCATGCCCCCGGACTGAAAGAGCATCCTTCTCTAACCTAGCCATACCATCTCTAATGCAAAGTGTCTAGAGGGTAGGTTAGCACACAGTAAGAAGAAGGTATACATCTAAAGAATAATTCCTGTCTGCCAAAGAACAGAGCCACACTCTGGGAAAGGAAAGCAAGCAGCTTCAAGATCTGAGAAAGATTTGCATTAAAAGACAAAAACTGTTGATTTGATTTCTGCTGAGAGGGCAGGGCAGTTGCTCCTCTGCTCTTCACCCTGAGCTATTAGTTTCAGTTACCAGGAGGTCATCGTCTCTGTCCCAGTGAGTCTGCATCCTGTGGAAAAAACACAAACAGACCCTCTCCCCCATACCAGAACTGGATCTGGTCTAAGTTAAGTGCCATCTGCCAGATTTTTTCATTGATCCTGATATAAGGCCATGTTGCTAAGCCCCTAGTATTTATTAGCTGCAGTAAGTGACTGAGAATGCACTTAAAACATTTAAAATATAATAAATGAAGGATAAATAGCCTTTAGGGCATGGCTGCATACTCTCTCTTCTAGTTTTAAGACAAACTTTAAGAGTGCAATGAGAGTTGCTTCCACAATTGTCAGACCCATAAAAATTATAAGAAGTCTCAGTCTTCACCACAAAATTTGGCAAAGCTGAATTACTTTTGGAAACTCTATAAGCAACAGCTTTTAACATCCTTTGCTTGTTTCTAGAATGTGCAGAGACAAAAAGTTAAGATGAAAACAAGTATCAACAGAAACATGGACATAGATCATCCTTCTAAAGGAGGGAATATGAGTAACATCCCTCTGTCAAATATGATTTAGAAGCAAAATGCCCTGAGGATTTATTTCAAAATAGGTTATTGACAGAAATTCTGTACACAAAGGACTATTTGACTATTTAGATGGCTTGATCCTTTTTGATCTTGAAATGAATTTTCAAAGATCCAGTATTAAGATGAAATCTATCAAATAACTGCCATCCCCACCCTCCACATAGGGAGGGGGAGCCAAAGGACAGCTTTGGGTGGCCTTGGTAAATGGAACCACTTCTGGCTAGAACTAATCCACAGGTTTTGATCCTCTGTGGAGACAAAAGCAGAAACTCTTTTCTCAAGCAACATATTCTTATAAACAGATTTCAAGGTCAAGATATCTTTAAAATATAAGTATTGGTTTAACTTAGCAGCCTTAGCAATCAATTGCCTTTCTGCAATTAGCTCATCAAAAGTTGAAAAACTAAAAGAATACATAATAACCTTAATCTAGACTCTGTGTTTATCTGTTATCTTTTGTAGAATTTTTTTTATCTTTGTTTTCTTCTTCGTTTGGAGGTTTTGAGAATCTAAATCTGTTTTATTGAGAATTCTAACCATTTTCTAACCCAAAGAGCTTTTAAAATGTTGGTATCACTTTAAATGCTGACTCTGCTAGAGACTTGATCACTTTGAAATCTGGTGGTTCCTCATAGTGATTACCCTGCACATCCTGAAACACTAGGCAGGCAAGCTGCTGCTCTGATCTCACTTCTTGCCAGACCTTAGGATCAAAGGAACGATTAATCTTGGCCCCTCCATTCTCATAGGATGGTGGATGAGAAAGCATAGGTCTGTGGCTAACACTGAGCAAAGTCTCTTTCCTCCCCTCCTTCTTCTTCCTCTGGACCAATCTAACTAGCTCCTCTTCCTCTTCTGAGCTCTGTACTTGCAGATCTGAGATATCAAGGGCCTCTAAGTCAGGATAAAGTCTTTCCTTTCTCCCCGAGATATCAAGGGTTTCTAAGTCAGGATATAATCCTCCTTTTCTCCTCACTTGCTCATCCCTTAAGCTCTTTGTTTCTTCAGAACGCTCCTCCTTCAACTGGTCTAAGGCTGCCTGTCCTTCCTCCAGTGCTGCAGTGCATCTCTGATCTTCTAGGCACCCCCTAATCAACTTCCAGATGGGTCTTACCCCTGCCTTAACTGTTCCCTGCTCATAGGCAGAATCTATGTCCCGTCCTAGTTTCTCCCATGAAGCAACTGTATGGTTGCCAGACATTGCAAACCACTGTGCAACTGAATCACATTCCTGTAAAAATTTTTCCAAAATACTTGCCTTAATTTTAAGATCCTTAGAATGTAGCAGCTCATGCAGAGCCAAAAAAATTGGATGTGAGGTTGAAGACCCCATTCTTATATGACTTACTCCTTATTTTAAAAATCTTTTCTGAGCTTTTACCAAAGAGCCTCAGCCTTGCTATTGCTGTTACTTTCACTTTAAGCTCAAGTTTGCATAATTGTTACTGTCACCTTAAGCCAAAATTTACAACTGCTGTTACTTTCACTTTGAGCCGAAACTGCTAATTCTTTTACCTTGAGCTCAAGGTTACTGTGTGTCCCCAGCAAGAGGTTACACTCACTGGTCAGTGAGCCCATTCTTCTCAGCCTTTATCTACAGGTCAGAGCTACCCCGCTAGTGCCAAAAGGTTGAAGCGGGTGGCCATTGCAAGACACTCAACTCCCCGGCAGCCGGGAAGCATGGCTTGAGGACCGGTAAAGTCTGAACCCTGGATGGATCGTATCTTTCCTTTTTTAAAAGCAGGCTGCCTTTAGAATATCTCTTATTATTCCATAAAAGCTAAAAAATGCATCTGAGATTTTTTTCCCCTTCTCTGAGCATTTTATTAATGTCTTTTCCCACTTTATTCCAAGTCAGTGGGTGAATGCCAGGGCTGTTGATGACCAGCCAGGGATACTTGTTCTCCACAAAGCAGAAAAATCTTAACAAGTCTTTCTTTTTAACTCTTACCCTTCTCTCCCTGATTTTTCTCTTCATCTCTATTAGAAAGAGCATTTCTTTAGACATTATTTTGTCCATAGTTTAAGGGACGACAACTTCAGAGGAAGTCCAGGTGGGCAGGATCTCTTTGGTCCTATGATTCTGCAGCTGACTGATTACTGTTTGAAGCCCTATCTAAACATACATTGTATGATGGGCCAAGGACATCCCGTGTTTTGCAAGGCCTACAGTTTAGCAAAGAACACCTTATCATGGGAGACTCCATGAAGCTCACTTCTGTAACTAACTAAGGATGTCTAATCTTGAAGGACTCCAAGAAGCCTGTTTTTGCAAAGCTAGTAATTTACCAAGGACGCTTCATCCAAGAAGCAGGAAATTCTAAATAGTCCTGGGTCAGTCTCCAACAGTATTGTAATTTTGATGGGGATTGCAATGAATCTGTAGATTTTTTCTGGGTAAGATTAACATTTATAATATGTTAATCCTACCTGTTCAAGAGCATGAATGATCTTTCCATTTTCTTATATCTACTTCAATTTCTTTCTTCAATGACTTAAAGTTCTTGTTATAAAGATCACTCATTTCTTCCTTGGGAGTTATCCAAAGATATTAAATTCTATTTGCTATTATTGCCATGGTGATGTTTCCCTAATTATTTTAGCTTTTTTATCATTTGTGAATAGGAGGGATATTGATTGTTTTGAATTAATGTTGTATCCTCTTACATTGCTGAGGGTGTTTATAAGCTGTAGGATTTCCCTGGTAGAAATTTGAGGGTCACTTATGTATATTACTATATCACCTGAAAATAGTGATAGTTTGACTTCTTCCTTTCCAGTTTGTACCCCATTGCTCTCCTTTGAATGTCTCTAGCAAAATCTTTCAGAACTATAGTGAATAAATTTGGTGAGATTGGACAGTCTTGTTTTGTTCCTGAGTTTAGTGGGATTGTTTGGGTTTCTGTCCATTTAGTTTGATATGGCTGATGGCTTGCTGTATATTGCTTTTAATATGTTTAGGTATTTTCCCTTTATCCCTGGTATCTCCAGGACTTTTATCATGAAGAACTACTGAAATTTTTAAATGGATATTTTTTAGCATCTTATGATATAATCTTGTCATTTTTTTGTATCAGATTGTTTATATGATGGATGATACTGACATTTTTTGTATGTTGAACTACCTCTGCACCTCTAGGATGAAGCCTATTTGATCATAGTGAATGGTTTTTTTTTTTTTTGCACATTTTTAATGTAATTTGTCAGTATTTTATTGAATATTTTTCATCTATGCTAATGGAGAAAACTGGTTTATAATTCACTTTTTTTTGTTGTGTACTTATGCAGTTTGGGTATCAGGGTGACTGTAGCCTCATAAAAAAGTTAGGCAACATTTCTTCTGTTTCTATTGTATCAAACAATTTGAAGAGTATTGATTTTTTTTATAGATTCATGTTTTCCCAAATATCATGTTTCACTGTAGAAGTGATTACATATGGTTTTTATTACTAACAGAATAAGAAAGTCATAAGTCCAAGTAATTTCAAAATATATTGTTGACCACAGTATACAGGTCAGTGCAAAGTAGGGTAAACACCCATAACTTTCTTTTTTGTTCTTTTTGATACTTTTTATCATGTATTATGTCATATTTGTGTCTATGTATCTCCTTGTTCAAACTCCCTTTGCGCTCCCGCCCCTCCAAGTCTCCCTCTCTTCTCCCCATCACTTTACCTCCTCCCCAGCAATGCCAGGAGAACCCAAGGTCACCAAGGGGGGTTAGGTAAGTATCCACTCCAGGCAGATCTTCTTTCCTCACTCCAACATCAAGACGAGGTCAGATTGTTCCTCTAGAGGAATTGGGCTCCAAGGTGCCAGTCCAAGGTGTATCAATTCCCAAGCTGTTCAGTAGTTATATGTTGTAGTTTGGACATGCTTTGCTTTTTGCTTAAAGTACACTAATGAGTGAGTACATCCGCTGCTTATTCTTCAGGGTTTATGATGCCTCCCTGATAATGATATTCTCCAAATCCATCCATTACCTGCAAATTTTAGGATATCATTATTTTTCTGCTGAGTAGTACTCCATTGTGTAGATGTACCACAGTTTGTTAATCCTTTCTTCAGTCGAGGGGCATCTAGGTTGTTTCAAGGTTATTGCTATTTTTGTTCATTGAAAATTTGATAGAATTCTGTACTTAAATCATCTAGCCCTGGACTTTTGTTTTCATAGGTGTTTTATTAATACTAACTCCTATTTCCTTGGCTGTTTTAGGCTTATTTAAGTCATTTATATGGCCTTTATTTTTGATAATTGGTACCTGTCCAGAAATATGTTCATTTCTTTTAGTTTTTCAATTTTAATGGAGTATAGATTTTTTTATGGGCACAATTTTTTTTTCTTTATTTTGTATTTATCAAGAAAAACAGTAAAATGAATTTAAAGTGCTGATAAGTTAACAATACCTATAAAGAAGATAAAAATCATAAGCATAACTTATCAAGGGTGATAATGCAAATAAGATTGCTACACATATATTTACTTTGTGTTCAGCTTTCCTCCTGATTTTTTCTTCCATCCCTGTATATCCCCGTTCAAGGTCCCTTTCCCCTCCCACCACATAAAGTCATTTTTTCACCTCCACAACTCCCCATCCCCTCCCAGGGCAGGAAGCTGTAGCGGGAAATCAGGAACTATATATGTGAATTATCGCTTCAGAGGACTGGAGACGAGCGGGGCATGGTTAACTGGAAAGGATTCCAGAAGTAGACCTTCGAGGGAGAGGACCAGGACAGGAAGCCCGCATTCTCTAGCGAGAGTTCCTGACTGGGTGCGCAGTTCGGGCAAGCGGCGTGGGAGTTCGGATGTACAGTGTGGGGATGAGGAGTTTTCCTTAGAAATGCTCTGGCACGATGCAACCTTATCCCTTTATTTTCTCTTAAAACCGTCTGTGTTTTGTAAGTGATTTTCACAAAATAAATCCCATTTAAAACATATCTCATGGCAGGTTTTAACCGCGATATTTTGCACCTGATCGCAGGGCTAATTCTACAAACCCTCCGGGTTCCTCACCTGACCATGGAGACGGTATGAACGACTTTGGATACCAGCTGCGCATGAGCCTCCTGTACACAACCAGGAATGAATCTGCATGTGGCAGACCTCTTGAGAGACAGACTGACCCGTTCTAGTGGGGCACACCTGGTAGGATTTGTTGAAAGATCTAAGAAAGACCCGCCCAGCAAAATCGCCACCTCGTTTCCCATATCATTGCTGCCGCTGCTGATCATGACAGCGACATCTGCTGGCCGTAAGTTCTCATTACATCTGAGTATATTCTTTTCTTCCTTTTCATTTCAACATATTTTTTTCTACAATGTCTTACCAGATAAATGTTCAGAATTTTTCTCACTTTGTCACAATGGTGATAGAGGATTATTTCCAGGATTACACATTTGGAGGTTATCTCCACCCAAGAGTCCTTTTAGATTTTTGTGTGATAATATACTTCATACTTACCTATTTTAAGTCATCTCAACATAGAGAGTATGAGGCTAAGATGTCTGGCATGGATGAACGTATTAAGACAGTACAGAAACTCATTGTTTCCATAGAGGAGAGGTCTACTTTGATCACAGAGGAATTTAGAGCTCATATTGCTGAAAATTTTAGGAAATTGGATAAAAAATTTTAAAAAATGGATGAAAATTTAAGGATAATGGATGGAAACTCTAGGAAATTTGTACAGAAGATAGTAAAACGGATAGATGTGGAGACAGAGAGGATTTTCCACTCTATGAAATTGTTGGAGAGATCATTTATACAAGACTTT